>ML526055.1:50602-75543 GCA_005239535.1 Nicotiana rustica | reverse complement strand
TCTCTTCTCTGCAATATTGTTCTTGTTCTTTTATTGTTTCCTAACAGATAGAAATATAAAAGTAATATATATTTAGAAAAATGGGGAAAACAGTCACTCAGCATGCCTCACAATCACTCGGTATCAGCCCCTCGGGCTACCTCACAGTCACTCATGCCTCCTAATCACTCATCACTCAATACTCGGCACTCGCACTTAGTAAGTACCTGCGCTCACTAGGGGTGTACAGACTCCGGAGGGGCTCCTACACCCCAAGCGCTAATATCAATCCATCTCGTGGTATAAATCACTCTGGCACTCGGCCTATAAATAACATGCTGCGGCGTGCAACCCGTTCCCATACCATGTCCTCACAAATCAGGCACTCGGCCTAACTCAGTCATCATAAACAGTATAACATGCTGCACCGCGCAGCCCGATCCCATAATATCCTCCCAATATAGTCCCTCGGTCTCACTCAATCAGAACACCTATTGCGGGATTTCATACCCTCAACACTAAGTTTAGAAGAGTTACTTACCTCAAACAAGCAAATACCAAAGCCGAGTACGCCAAGTGATGCTCCCAAGATGCCATCCTGCATGTT
Source organism: Nicotiana rustica (assembly GCA_005239535.1). Lineage (NCBI taxonomy): Eukaryota > Viridiplantae > Streptophyta > Magnoliopsida > Solanales > Solanaceae > Nicotiana > Nicotiana rustica. The sequence goes on along the minus strand of ML526055.1, from coordinate 74,957 downwards.
CCGACTTCCGAACCACTCGAAAAGACCCAAAAAAAACTCAAATACATCGGCCAGAAATCAAAAACCAGAAATCGGCCAAAAAGCCCAACCCGGGCCCGCACCTCGGAACCCGACAAAACTAACAAAATCCGACAAACCATTCAATTACGAGTCCAACCATACTAGTTTCAATCAATTTTGACTTCAAATCAATGTTCAAAACTCAAAAATTTGTATTATGATACTTTAGGCCAAAACCGCAATTTCTCTTTAAAATTCATCAACCAATTGCAAAAGATGAAGATATATTCGTGAAATATAACCAGAGTCGAGTAGATAAATCTTACCCCAATCCCTGTGATGAAATTTTCTCCAACAATAACCTCAATCCGAGTCCCACATCTACAAAATATGAAGAAAGACCAAAGCCCTCGATTTTGTATCCTCTGCCCAGCACTTCCGCACCTGCAACACATTAGCCGCTTCTGCGACATAACCCTCGCTTCTGCGGAATCAACTGAGGACTCTACCCTTGCACCTGCGTACAACATACCCGCTTCTACGACATCGCAGGTGCGAGCCACCATATCCGCACCTGCGAAATATCTCGTTCCTGGGCTCCATCACCTCACACGCGCGCATCTGCATATGCGCCCAAATATCCACTTCTGCGGTCTTTCTAACCCAGCACTATTTTTGCTCATGCGACCCCTTCTTCACTTCTGTGGCTATCGCACCTACGCAAACCAACCGCAGGTGGGGTCACACCAGAACCTGCAATAGCAACATTGAAGAAAATGATCTGAAATCAATCTGAAACATGCTCGAGCCCCTCGAGACTCCGTCCAAACATACCAGTAAGTCACATAACATGACACAAACCTACTCGAGGCCTCAAAATACACATAAAAAAATCAAACGACGAATTACACCTCAAATCGAAATCTATGAACTTTGAACTTTCAATTTCCAAAACTTGTGCCGAAACATATCAAATCACCCCATAATGAACCCAAATTTTGCACAGAAGTACCAAATGATATGATGAAGCTATTCCAATTCTCGGAACCAGAATCCGAATCTGATATCCTCAAAGTCAACTTCCGGTCTAACTTATGAACTTTCCAAGCCTTCCAATTTCCAGTTTTTGCCAACTTGAGCTGAAATCTTCTAGCAACATCCAAATGCAAATCCAGGCATACGCATAAGTCCCAAATCACCCTCCGGACCTAACTGAACCATAAAAACTTTGTTCCATGGTCAAATTCACCAAAAAGTCAAACTTAGTCAACTCTTTCAACATGAAACTTCAACAATGAAATTCATTCTTCCACACTGATTCTGAAAACCCTGAAAACCAAATTGACAATTCATATAAGTCATAATACATCATATGGTGCTAGTCATTCCCGTAAAATACAGAGGGAAGTGCAAATGCTCAAAACGACCGATCGGGTCGTTACATCCCCCCCTTTAAACATACGTTTGTTCTCGAACGTGCCAAGAGCTGTTCTCAAAACCATCAAACCTCTGTATAACCTTACTCTGCATATACACGGGGGTGATCCCACGTCACCCTATCCCATATAGGTCTGATAACACAACATCACTGAAATTTCTCAACTCAACCTAGCCCATCAGCCTTAGAGTACAATTTTCCAACATCTGGAATTTCTTATAAGATCTGAATCTTGCAACCTACCTGCTGAATAAGTCTGAACAGGACTTACCAAACTGCAACCATAACCCAAGCTACAATCACAGGATATACCATATAACTCAAATACCCATAGCAAAATCTTTGATTACAGTAACTGCTCAGAATAACCTAATCCCGGTAAAAAAACCTCATACCTTACCAAACTTCATTCAAAAACCTTCGTACACTGCCAATACGGAATTAACACGCGAAAACTCATACAATTTGTCAAATGAACAAGTCATGGAGCTTCCTCTCCTTCAGCAAGAACTATAGCCAATTTCCTTAGCCGACTTCCAATATTATCTTTCCAAATATACCACAATCAAATCTAATAGCAACCATCCTAGATCTGAAGATTTCATCTTATCGAATATCAACTACTCTACTGACACGCAACACCCATACTACACAGAGCCACAAACCATGAAATCCTTGTACCAATAAACAACAATATAAATGTATTAAATCACGAAAAAGACTCAATCAAGAGAACTGTCCTGCAAGATCAATGGGTACCACCACAACACAATGCTAAGAACCTATCACACATCGTAGGACCAAAACACGCGAATCTAACACAAGGGATCATACCTCAACATAACCCCGCTGCAATGCGCGATTCTACCCAAACGCTGATCCATATCATATACCTCGGGCCACCCTTTTGAAACTCAATAACCACGTGAAATATTTCTGCATCAAGTACCCAAACTGCATTACCATAATCACGGAGAATCAGATGACACAATGCCTCACAAATCCCGAAAGCACATAACCAATATACCTTCAATCATGCAATACCCAATTACTCAATTACTCAAATTCACCTACAAGATCACTATAAAACCACACCATGTGTTCCTAAAACCAATGAATCGCAACTCCTCGTAGCATAGAAGAGTAACTCACAGAAAACTTCATAACACGTATAAGCTTAGCAACAACCGAATAGCACATCCCTCAAAAACAGCATTATGGAGCCAACCAATCCAACTCGATGTAGAATAAACATTCTGATCGGGCCTACCATTGGATCCCCAAAATCAACTATGGGCACCCACAAATAGATAAATAAACCTCTGAAAGCACACAATGATTGAATCATAACACATACTATCATATGGCTAGCTTCGACCATGACCTCACAATCCACAACCATGAAACCATCTGCTCTTGAGAACTCCTAGTCTCCAAATCCATATAACACATGAATCACCATATTTGATCCTACCTCCACCGCCAGAATGCCTAACACATCGCTCGTACATGATCAACCCACGAGGAATACTTCTAAAATTCTTCCGTGCCATATAGAAAAATTTGTATATCAGCAGTCGATAAACAAAGAGAGTGACACAGTATCAGTGATGTATCCATACATCAAAACACATTACCCCTTTTAAGATTTATACTCTCATCAAGTTGTATCAAATAGTAATATCATTTACCTAGTCATCTGAAACCACCCATGATGCTTACGAACTTCCCTTCAAAACTGAACTGTGACCTTGCACATGCCATCTCGATGCCACACAACACACCGCATCTACCATGCCATCTTCTGAAGAGTAAATGAATCTCATAATTAACCCTGAGTGACAAGAAGAATATATACTCGATCCGTCAGAAATATTCCAATTGATCCCTTCCCCGCATCTACCATACCATTCCTCACGCTGATAGGAAACATACCACTCGATCCGCGGTAGAAATCATCAAGAACTCTTTGAAACTCATTTGCACATAACCAAGCTATCAGAACCGAATCCCTCCCACTCAACCCAAGCCACGCACGTCGCCAAAAACCCAAGAGCATTGCCATGAAACACCCGTAAAGACTAGCCATGCCATAAGTACCCAAAGAACCGATCATACCCGTTACTGTGTTGATCCAACCTACTACCAAGTTGTTCTATTTCTCCATGTCCTTTCCAAATTTCCTTCAAATGGATACTTTTCCTTTCTAGAACCTACGATCCTTAACCAAACTTTGCCACGCCCAATAGACCATAGTATAAAACCACAACACCCTAAGGCCTATAAGCCGTTGACTTCCCTCTTAAGCACCCCGAAGCACCACAACCGAGACACCCACTCTAAATAGACCTTATGTGAACCTAAAATTGTTTCTTTCACCTTCTTGATAATGAAATGCATAATTGCCCAATGATATAAAAATATCACAAGTCTCGACATCATCCAATGCAACTCTCAGTTTCTAGCCATATACAAATCTTGAAAATTCCAAATCACTACATTCAAATATTGAATACCTTATAACCATTCTCGAGAGTCATCCACTCTACTAAAATATCAATTAAATTGTCCCAACGGACCGAACAACATGTGCCCCATTAGAACACCAACACTGAAGGGAGTAACCCACACTCCTAAGCAACCAAGCAAATTCCTACTCCACGCACATTGCATATTTTACGAATAATAACTCAATCATTCAATGATTCCCATATACCCATAGAGTATAATACTACTTGCATCCAGAAATTCCTTTACTCGAGTCATCCTCAATCTCAACCCCTGTCGTGCTAACTGATTCTCCAAAATACCTCAAACCGAAACAAATACAACACATGATCGTGCAATCAACTCGTCGATAGCAGACTCCCCCACTTGGCTTTAAGTCATAGATCAAAACAAGCAATAACTCACAATGCCCATACTTTATTACTGCCATAATACCATAGTGAGATTCAACTAAATCCTTCATAAGCTCATGTAACGCAAACTATCTGATACTTCAAATTATATGTCAATCTCACATTCACCCTTGTAATAGTCAAGCCAACTTACACAAGCGATCAAAACTCTAATTGCAACATATATCATACACTGGTAAAAGAGAACTCTCGACAAAACATCATAGGGACCACACAACCTCAGGACACTTTGCAAGATATAACCCACTTACTTTGCCTCGAACTGACATCTCTCTATACCCTTTCACAGCCACAACTAATATGATATCCCTTATTCTTCTTGAGTCTTACCACAAGAATAAGACATGAGAACCTAATTCGTTCCGGCATTAAGCAACAGGAAAGATCCTTTAATACACTCATAACTTAGAACCATACGCCAAATCAAGACAGAAAGTAAACACCTAATAGTCCTTTCTACCTCTCAAGTAAACCCTTCTCGTAACATTCATACAATCTTGACTCATCTCGCAGTAACATCGTACTCACCACATAGACATCCAATAAAAAATTCCACTAATAGGGACACTAACGGAGAGATAAGTCCAAAAAGCATGTGCTCCAAGAATCGAAATCTCCATGCTCAAGCTATAATCAAAACTCGGCCTCAAGCCCTCCAAACTGACCCATCATCAGCAGGCCAAAATCACATCTCGCACCTCACTCATGGAATCACAAGCCGTTGATGCACATCTGATACCGAGCGCTTATGTGCGCGCACGAATGCGTGGAGGGAATTCAAAGAGTTACACTTCAAGATGAATCAATTCCACACGATAAGGAAAGAAAGATGGGAAGTATATCCGAAACGTCATGTAGCCTCTCGAAGATAGGTATAGACGTCATCATACAGATCTGCAAGACTCCACTTGACACTTGCTCATGACTTGTAGAACCTATGAACCTAGAGCTCTGGTACATACTTGTCACGACCCCAAATCTACTAGTCGTGATAGCAACTAATCCAACCCGCTAGGTAAGCCAACTAATAATTATCCAATTTAAATAATATTAACAAGACAATTAAATGAAAGTAATTTACTGAATTTATACATTTCCCAAGGACTGGTAGTACAATCATGAGCTTCTATAATAGAGTCTACAAAACAGAAATAAAATAATTACACAATCTGTTTGAAAAGTGTATAACCTGAACGCTTTATAGACCTAAAGTTATCACGAACAAATGGGTAGCCACAACCAGGACACAGGTACATCTTCAATCCAACTCCCATTGAACACAGCAACATCAACTGCCAACATCTGCACGCAAGGTGCAGAAGTGTAGTATGAGTACAATCGACCCCATGTATGCAGTAAGTAACAAACTTAACCTTAGGTTGAAAGCAGTGATGAGCTAGACAAGAAGAAGTTCAATGCCAAGATCTCAGAACAATTCATAACAGCATAAGACAAGTATATAAGAGGTATTTTAGAAGAAAATGCGCAGTTCGTTTACAGTCTCAGAATATAGTCATGCTTTTCAGGTATCTCATTGAAAAACCCAAATCTCCTACAAAAAATGACAAAAATACGAGTAAGTTTGAAAACTGAAATTTTCCAAATATCCTTTCCACAATAAATAAAATTGTTTCATTTTCCTTCCAGTTAACAAGTATAAGATACCTCCATATGCCCACATATCAATGCGTATAATAAGTCATGAATGACGTGATACGGTACAACACGTGGAAAAATGCATCTTTATGCCTGTATGTCATGCGTGCATGCAGTTCCTGTACCTCTGAGTTGAATCATATATTCACACTCTTAGAGTACTCAATCTCACTGTCTCGCATTCTCTCTCACGATTCTCAATGCTCAGCACACTAAATCACTAGGGGCTGTATAATAACTTTTGCCGCGTGGAGCCCGATCAACATATATATAGTCGACTGTGCTCACTTGGGGTGTACAAACTCCGAACGGGCTCCTTCAGCCCAAGCATTATATTGCTGCGGCGTGCAACCCGATCCTATAAAATATAATCTATATATTGCTATGGCGTGTAGACCGACCCATAAGGTAAATATATAATATGTTGCGGCGTGTAGCCCGACCCCAAATTGTCACTCTCACTCTCGCCCTCGGCCTCACTCAGTCATCACTCTATCCAGTCTCGCTCACGGGCTCACAATGTCATGAAAACTAGCCCGACCACAATGATATGATGTATCAATAACAACAACTGAGACTGAGATATGATATGAGTGCATGAATATAATTGAGTACGAAATATCAATTAAATCCGTGAGATGACAGCAAAAAACGACCACCGTGGGTCCTAACAACATCAGCATGAATCCTAAACATGATATTTAGCATGATTGACAGCTCAAATTCTCTATCTCATGGTGAAAGCATAATTATCAACAAACTAGGGCCAATATACAGTGCCATGGAAGAAACACTGTCCCAATTCACATTGTGCACGCCAACACGCCCGCCGCCTAGTATGTGCGTCACCGCAACACCAATCACATAACACGTATTGCGGGGTTTCATACCCTCAACACTAAGTTTAAAAGAGTTACTTACCTCTAAAAAGCCAATACCAATGTCGAGCAAGCCAAGCGATGCTCCAAAGATGCCATCACCCGCGTTCCGACCTCCAAATGACTCGAAACTATTTAAAAACAACTCAAATACATTAAACAAGGCTAAGGGAACCAATCCTAAATAGAAAAGGTCAAAGTTGAATCAATAACTCAAAATCAGCCAAAAGCCAAATCTGGGCCTGCACCTCGGAACCGCACAAAATTCACAAAATTCGATAACCCGTTCAATTACGAGTCCAACCATACTAATTACACTCAATTACGAGTCCAACCATACTAATTACACTCAATTCCGACTCCAAATCGATGTCAAAAATTAAAAAATCGTTTTATGAAACTTTAGGCCAAAACCCCCAATTTCTTTTAAAATTCATCAACCAATTAGATAAAATGGAGATAGATTCGTGAAATATAACCAAAGCTGAGTAGAGAACACTTACCCCAATCCTTGTGATGAAATTATTTCCAAAAATCTCCTCAATTTGAGTCCCAGATCTCAAAATATGAAGAAAAACCAACTGATGACTCGACCCTCACACCTGCGGACAACATTCCCGCTTCTGTAACATCGTAAATGCAAGCCACCATCAGCACCTGCGAAATAACTCGCTTCTGCGCTCCATCACCTCGCACATGTGCATCCGCATATGCGCCAAAATCTCCACTTATGCGGTATTCCTCACCCAACACTTTGTTCGCTCCTGAGGCCCCTTCTTTGCTTATGTGGCCATCGCACCTTCTCAAACCTACCGCAAGTCTGGTCACACCAGAACCAGCAATAGCAACATTGAAGAAAATGATCTGAAATCAATCTGTAACACGTTCGAGCCCCTCGTGACCCCGTCCAAACATACCAAACATTCACATAATATAGCACGAACCTACTCGAGGCCTCAAAACACACATAAAAACATCGAACGACGAATCACACCTCAAATCGAAAACTATGAACTTTGAACATTCAATTTCCAAAACTTGCGTCGAAACATATCAAATCATCCCGGAATGAACCCAAATTTTGCACACAGGTCCCAAATGACATAACAAAGCTATTCTGATTCCCAGAACCACAATCTGAATCAGATATCCTTAAAGTCAACTTCCAGACAAACTTATGAACTTTCCAAACCTTCAAATTTTCAATTTTTGCCAACCTGAGTTGAAACCTTCTAGAAACATTCAAATGCAAATCGGGCTTACGCTCGAGTCCGATATCAACATCCGGACCTAACAGAATCATAAAAACTCCTAATTCACAAAAAAGTCAAACTTAGTCAACTCTTTCTATTGAAGCTTCAACAATGAAATTCATTCTTCCACACCGATTTCGAATACCATGAAAACCAAACTGACAATTCACATAAGTCATAATATATCATATGGAGCTACTCATGCCCGTAAAATACCAAGCGAAGTGAAAATGCTCAAAAAAACTGGGCAGGTCGTTACAGAAATAGAAGTTAAAAATATAACCAGAAAAAACCGAAAAATGAAACAAAACTAAACAACAATGAAAAAGCAAAGGGAGGAAGAACTCACCAAAAAGCAGATATACAAAAGTTGGAGAATGGCGGAGAGAGAAACAAATAGTAAGCTAAATGAATGTTGCTCTCACTTAGGATTTGGCAACTATAATAAAGGATAACTAACTTCATTTAGGATTTAGCACTCATGAAAAAGGCACAACAATTACAATTAAGGATAAGCAACGAAAAGGATAATCATCGCCTCAATTAAGGATAAACAAATATCAGAAGAGATAATAGTAGTTTCAAATAAAAAGAAGCACTTAGGAAAGGTTAGCATGTTAATTGAAGAGGCAACAACTTCGGTTAAGGCACACAAGAGTCAAATAGGCAATAACAGTGGAACATGAAGCAACTAACTCCAAATAAAACACGTAGAGGTGAAGCTAGTAAATGGGAAAACTTAAAATAATAAAACAACTACATATCTAATGAACATAAGAACCTACGAGCGATAAAAGGTCAATTTTCCACAAATACGCTCGCTCACGTACTTTGTCACATCACGTACACGAACTTTACATAATACAATTAGCATAAAAGACTCAAATCCTAAGGGGTAGTTCCCCGAAAAAGCTTAGGCAAGTTACTTACCTCAAAGAAGATAGGCTGACACTCTTAAACGAACTTCTAGAGTGAAATGACCTCTGGACGCTCAAATCTAGCCAAAATAACTTCAAAGCATAAATAAAACTCATAAGAATTATTCCGGATCATAAAGCCTCAATCTTTATCAAACATTAAAAATCAACCCAAAAGTCGACACCCAAGTCCGCACCTCGGAAGCAAACAAAATTCAGAAAACTTTAACATCCATTCTGATATGAGTTCCACCGTACTAAAATTATCAAATTCTGATACCAATTCGTCCCTCAAATCATCATTTTAGGCTTTGAAGGTTTTATTCATACATTCCCATTTTTCTCAATTCAAAACACTAATTTAATGATAAAATCATGGAATATAAAAATTTCTAGGTGAATAATACGAAACCCTATAGTTGTCTTGAAACACCAACGAAAAATCTTCCAAAATCGAGGTCTACAACTCAAATTATGGAGGAAAGGGCCAAAACCTAGATTTATATGACTTTGCCTGAACTTTCGCATTTGCGGACAAGGAAGCGCATATGCGCTATTGGATTTGCAAGAAAACGTTCACATCTGCAAACTCAACTAGACATGCATGCATCTGTATCTGCGGAATTAGAGTCACACCAGCGACCTCGCAGAAGCACCAAAAGGAGACAAAAAAGAACTTCTTCACAGGTGCAATACCGCACCCCATTAGCGGCCTTCGCAACTACGTGCCAGCCTCCGTAGAAGCGAACGAGCGCCCAGGACACTAGGAATGCAAAAGCGACTAGGCTCACGCAAAAGCGGAGCCGCACCTGCGCTCCAAGATGTCGCAGGTGCGTAGCACCAAAACAAGAGCTGCTCACAAGCATGAAAACCATCTAAAACCCGTTCGAAACACACCCGAGGCCCCAGGGACCCCGCCCAGCATACCAACAAGTTCCATACCCTAATACGGACCCGCTTGAGGTCACAATCACATCCACCAACATCGAAACCACGAATTGCACCATGAATCAAACTTATTAATTTCCAAATCTTCCAACTTACAAAACTCAAGCCGAAACCTATCAAATCAACCCGGAATGTCGTCAAATTTTGCAGGCCAGTCCCAAATGACATAACAGAGTTGTTCCAACTCTGTGAATCATATTCCAATCCCAATATCACCAAAGTCAACTCTTGGTCAAACCTCTCAACATTCCAAACTCCAACTTTTCAAACTTTTGCCAAAATGCTTCAAATTACCCTACGGACCTCCAAAAAAAATCCGGACGCATGCCTAAGTCCAGAATCACCATACAAAGCTGTTGAAATCATCAAAACTCCATTGTGGAGTTGTTTCAAAAAAGTCAAATTCCGGTCAACTCGTATCGCTTAAGCTTCCAAAACTAGAATCCTTCTTCCAAATTGACTCTAGGTCATCCGGTAACTGAACTCGACCACGCATGCAAGTCATAGCATATAATACGAAGCTATTCAAGACCTTATGCAGCCGAATGGGACTTTAATTCTCAAAATGATCGGTCGGGTTGTTACATCCTCCCCCTCTTAAACAAACATTCATCCTCGAACGTTCTAAGAATCATTCAGAATTCATCAAATCACTAAATGCATTCATCAAACATACACCTGTAGGTGACCCCACATCACCCCAATCCACATAAAACTGACGACACAATCTCAACTATAATGTATCCCTTCTACAACAACCAATAAGCCTTAGATTAAAATTTCCACCGTCTGCTCATCTCCAAAGACCCGATTCCCACATTCACAACCGGTATCAGCCTCAACCATCTGCAACCACTTATGCCTACACCCATAAAGTACAACCACACAATGTGACAATTACATAGAGGCTCATAATAATAATTCTGATCAAATATAGCTGCCCGGAATCAAATCCAACACCGGTAATTATCCTCATATCCGTTAGAACTCCGTTTCTAACCTCCACAACACTGACAACGATGCAAGAAATATGAAGACCTCATAGTTATTCATCTGAATCAACAAGTCATATCTAATTCCATCGGGCACACACCATGCTAGTTAGAACTCAACTAGCAAAGTAGGAAAATGACTGAATATGTAAGGAGAAACACATAAGAGAAATATCAAATAAGCCCGACAGACATGACTCTCTATCAGTACAATCCTATGAAAAAACTTACGAGGAAAAATCAAAGTGTATGAACAAATCACAAGGATTTCATCATTATATAACTTCCACTACGGCACGCAATCCGGTTCAAACACACCCAATCACATGAAATCACGAGGGTCTCACCCTCAACTCTGAATCACAAGTAGAATACACATCATACCAACCGAAATCCTCTACTAAATCAATTTCACCACTAAAATCACAACACTTACTGAACACTCACCCCGGTAGAGCATCTAAATCACAAGTTGTAACCAATTTACATAAAAATCACATCAAAACCTACCGTAATAGACTACAGGTATTCACGTCTAGTCCTGTAACTCTCAATATTAAATAAAAGCGAAGTGATAGACATTGGCTACCACCTATAGAATATCCCAACATAGGTATACACATAAGTAGAGTACTAATCATGAACTCGCCTATAAATGAAACAACAAATAAGGGAAATCACCCCGATAAGAAGAATCGAATCAAAATATGAATGGTGCTCCTCTATAAAAAATTAAAAGCATACATGTATGACGTTATCTAGCACAGCGGCCTCAGGCTTACTGTATGAAACATATCAACGGGTTGGCTTGGGCCTCCCCCTCCTTGGCGCCCTCTACTCACCTGAATACCCCTATGTGACACATCAATCCGGAGTCTGAGAAATCTCTCACCGTTTTGTTGGTATCTCCACACTCGAAGCAACCTCTCTGCTGACGTGGTTGTCGAAACTATGCAGTATGGGTACTTTGAGACCCATAAGTACCTGAAACACCGTGCGAAACATGAAGTGCCAACTGAACTAGCTGACCTACAAAACCTCTACCATGTTGTACCCTGCTTCCATAATAAGTACCAGTAGACCTCTACGGTCTATGCCTCCTAGTCTCCCGGTCCTCTCTCTCTTGACCTCGACTGCCTTCTCTTTTTCTAACCCCACATGTCCTGTCTCTCCTGGTCACACATGCCCTCCAATCGCCGAGCGATCCCTACCACCTACCAAAATGAAACATCCAACTCCAACTCCCGATACATGCTTAACCCAATACCATGTCTGAGCCCCTTAATGAACCTACAGCCTCACTCTCTAACTTTAGCGACCAAAGCAGGTTCATGTCTATCGAAATCAATGAATCTAACGGCATACTCTGATACTGACATAGCGCCCTGGGACTAAGGTACAAACTCTCTTAGGAACATCTCTTAAAATTGATCCCATGTAAGTGAAGTTGCCTCGCCCGAGCTACCCAACTCATATGCCCACCACTATTGATAGGACGCTCCCTTGAGCTGAAAAGTAGTAAAAGAAACCCCACCCGTCTTCACAATACCCATAGTACGGAGACTGCGGTGATACTCCTCTAGAAAACCCTGTTCACCCTCTAAAGTCAAACCACTAAACGTAGGAGGGTCATACTTCTTGAACCTTTTAAGTCTAAATTGTTCTTCCTCAGATGTTGCTGCCTTTACCACGGGCAGAACTGGAACAACAAGTTGTGTCACCATGAAACCTAGAACCTGACCAACGTGAACTCGCTTCTCTAGAGTGTGGGCAGAGGGAGTTTGAGTTCCTCCCCTGGTCTGTGAAGTAGCTAGATCAACCGCAATCAACCCCGATTGAGCCAATGTACCAAACATGCTCAAGAACTGTGCTAACGTCTCCTAAAGTCCGGGGGTAACATCAGGCGCCTTCAGTACCTGTCCCCCAACCAGAGCTACTGGCGGCTCCTCAACTGTTGCTCTGGTACATGCCCTAGCTGCGGCACTTGCTCCTCTTCGGCCTCTGCATCTGCCCCTAGAGACACTTGCTCTAGGGGCGGCATCATCAATAACTGCAGCTCGTGTCCTCACCATATGTGAGAGAATGGAATGATAAAATCTCAAACTTTGAGATCAATAAACTCACAAGATAGGAATGAAGGAAGTGGAATTGTCTTAATAGTTCTGTAGCCTCTTGAAGATAAGTACATATGTCTCTGTACCGATCCGCAAGACTCTAGTAAACTCACTTATGACTCGTAGCACCTATGAACCTAGAGCTCTTATAACAACTTGTCATGACCCAAATTACCCATCTGTTGGGTGTCGTGATGGAACCTAGTCTTAGGGACTAGGTAAGCCTAANTCGGACTCTGCATCTGCCCCTAGAGACACTTGCTCTAGGGGCGGCATCATCAATAACTGCAGCTCGTGTCCTCACCATATGTGAGAGAATGGAATGATAAAATCTCAAACTTTGAGATCAATAAACTCACAAGATAGGAATGAAGGAAGTGGAATTGTCTTAATAGTTCTGTAGCCTCTTGAAGATAAGTACATATGTCTCTGTACCGATCCGCAAGACTCTAGTAAACTCACTTATGACTCGTAGCACCTATGAACCTAGAGCTCTTATAACAACTTGTCATGACCCAAATTACCCATCTGTTGGGTGTCGTGATGGAACCTAGTCTTAGGGACTAGGTAAGCCTAACATTAACTGAAATAACAACAATATTAAACTAACATATGACAATTTCGAAATAGAAATCTCTATACAATTATAAAATCCTAAAACTGATATTACAAGTCATAAGCTCAACTAAGTATGCTAGAAAAACCTCTAGATACAAATATATCGAAATAAGGATAAACAGTGTAAATAAAACATCTGAAAGTGACTCTGAAGCCTCAAACGCAACAACACGTTTACAATGATCGACTGACTCCAAAATACCTGGATCTGCATAAAAATGTGCAGAAGTGTAGTATGAGTACACCACATCGGTACCCAGTAGTATCAAGACTAACCTCAGTAGAGTAGTGAAGAGGAATAGTCAATACACCTACTGGACTAAATAACCTGAGCAAATATTAGTGGAGAAGTAAAAGAGTACAACAAAACTACGCATAATGACAATAATGATACAGTACTTACCATATGAAATAGAAACTACCATTAACAGCGGAACAACAAAAGAAATAACACAGAAGTGTAAGTTGAACACAGTTTAAACGCGATGAATACAATTAAAAGAAGGACAGGTAGAAACTAGATGAAAATAACAACTTTCACATCCGGTTTTATCCAATAATCTCCACAATGTACCGATCCTCAAAATATTCATAATTCACATGTTCTAATTGTGAACCCTAAGCACTTGGTATCTTGTGCCTTCATTACAACCAATAACTGTACGGACGACGCACGTGCCAATAGAACTAAACTAGGTTGTGTAGAACTTATCAATAACATCAGGATCCAGTTTCTTAAATCGCTATGGTGTTTAACTACGTGCATGCTTGTGCTAGTGTTCTATCACAATTTAGGCCAACTAATAAGAATAGAAACAATGAATGACATAAGAACGATCATCACAAAATGAACACGGTATAACTCACACAGATTAGGCACACCATTACATAAATAACAACAATAATAATGCCCTCAGGCCATCACAAGTCATTACAATCAATCATTGACATAGTCCACCTTGTCTCTCCACGTGCACAATAATAAAGTAAATGCCCGTCTTGTCTCGCCACACATGCATAATAATGTTCCCACCTTGTCTCGCCACCTGCGAAACCCACATATCTAGCATGCATTATCACGCCGCATGAGCAAATATCAATAGTATCAACAATGCAGTAGAAACCTCGTGCAACACCATAACATACGCACGACAAAAACCTCATGCATCACAATAACAATCGCACGACAGAAACTTCATGCATCTCAACAAGTACAACATTAACAATGACAATAACACAAGAGTACTACAAACAAATCAACTCATAAATTCCAGAACTCAAGGAAACGGAAGAGACGAACTCACAAGAAAAGACACAACAGATAGTAACGATACCACCTAGCAATAGCTCAACAAAGAAGAGATATTGTGTAGCAATGACCTCCACATAAGGGCAATTAAACAACAAGGGAGATATCACTAGTCAATAACTCTAAATAAGGATAAGGCAACTTTGATAAAGGATAACTAACTTCATTTAGCATTTAGCACTCAGGAAAAAGGCACAACCATTAGAATTAAGGATAAGCAACAGAAAGGATAATCATGGCCTCAATTAGGGATAAACAATTACAGAAGAGATAGTAATAATTTCAAATAAAGAGAAGTTGTTAGGAAAGGATAGCATGGCAATCGAAGAGGCAACAACTTCAATTAAGGCACAAAAGAGTCAAATAGGCAATAAGAGTGGAATTGAAGCAATTAAATCCAAATAAAACATGTAAAGGTAAAGCTCGTAAATGGGAAAACTTAACATAATAAAACAACTTCATATCTAATGAACATAAGAACCTACAAGGCCTAAAAGGTCAATTTTCCACAAATAAGCCTGTGCACGTACTCGTCACCTCATGATACATAGACTTCACATGATTAAATTAGCATAAAAGACTCAAATCCTAAGGGTAGTTCCCCCACAGAAGGTTAGGCAAGATACTTACCTCAAAGAAGATAGTTTGACACTCTAAAATGAACTTCTTAAGTGAAATAACTTCTGGAAAGACTCAAATCTAGCCAAAATAACTTCAAAGCATAAAGAAAACTCATAAGAACTATTCTGGATTATAAAGCCTCAATCTTTATCAAAAAATAAAAATCAACCCAAAAGTCGATACCCGGGACCGCACCTCGGAACCCAAGCGATCAACATTAGAACCACCTATTCGATTCTAAACCACAGCACACCGCTATTCTCTGACGACCGCTTCCCGGGCGTCCTTTCACAATACCCTACCCCAAAGGCAAATTGAAGAAGAACATAACACAGCGAACTCAATACATTTAAACCAGGACAACGACACCACATCGCAGATGAGAATTCCACCACGCTCTAAAATACTAAGTCTTGTTACTCCACCAACCCAAACCTTCACATTCATAGCCCGATTGCCTTTCCTTGCTGGAAATCAACGTTGAACCTCCAAAGCATGTGCTAAGAAAAACCTTTTTTCAAGTCATTCATTGCCCTAACACATAGACAAGCATCCCGCCATTACATCAATACTATGCAAAAAAAAACTCGTGAACATCATAGCAATCTGTGCATAGCCTCAAAACCATAAGAATTACAGCTACTGAGCTGAAATGACCGAATATCCTTCCGCAAGGCAACGACATTAGCCCAATCGAATACGTAGGGAGAAACATCCTGAACTACATTTGTCGTACTATTACAATTTCTCGATTCCCAATTGATTAACTTCATTACTCATTTTAGTATTTTTGAAATCATAATTATATTCAATTAAATAGTAAGAGACAAAATTTACAGAGTAATTGACAATATTTTCAAAGCTGCAATATTGACAACCCATAAGCACCCCCAAAACCCGGTGTCACGAGTGCATGAGCATCAACTAGGAAAATATAGTAAAATACCACATCTATATGGGATAAAATTAGATATGAGAGTGTAAATCACTCGGATGGAGACTCTGTGTGTCATGGACTCGTAACTTGCGATGAAGCTCACCTAAGTCCCCACAATAATTGCGCCTCTACACCCACAAGGCCACTAGACATATATGTACCTGCACAAAAATGTGCAACAAGTATAGTATGAGTACGTAAATGAACGCGTACCCAGTAAGTATCCAGTCTAACCTCGAAGAAGTAGTGACGAGGGGTCGACTCCGACACTTAATATAGGCTAATCATAAAATATCGATATTGTAATTAAGCATGGGTTATGTAGAAACAACTGAAAACTCAAGGACAATAAAATAAATGAACAGTTTTTCTACTAATAGGAATTCTCAATTTTATTTTCGTCATTTAACAATTTATATTTCAAGACAATGAAGAAATATCAATTATTATTAACTCCAAGTTTTTATCATGCGCAACTCATGTCGAGGTCATACGGACTGATCCAACATAAAATATATAAATTGTGCACTGTCGAGGGTCGAACAACACGAACCATAGATGCATTTATTTGCTACCGAGGCGTTCAGCCCGGTCCACATGAAGAGAAAATATATTAAAACAATCAACTCAAGATTTATTAAGGGAAAATGTTCAATGAATTACGAATTTTCATTAACGGTCAAGTAAATTAAGTTTAACCTGTTATGATCCCTTTGTCAAGTTTCAACATAATTTAACCAATTAAATTAACAAGTAGGGTGCAAACATCGCAAATGTAACATGATTTGGGTCCTAGACTACCCGTACATAAGCACAATTAGTAGCTACGTGGACTATCTGTCACCTCGTGCGTACGTAGCCCCCAGAAATAGAAGAACATAATAATTTTGGTTCACCTATGGGGTTAATTCCCTCTTATAAGGTTAGAAAAAAGAGTTACGTAGATCCAACAACTCAAACCGATGCCCTTCGCTCCAAAACTAGACAATAAATGTGCAAATCCATAAATATATACTTTAATTCTCATAATAATCCAATTTACAATAATTTCCAACTCAGCTCGTAAAGTCGATAAAAACACCTCCCACGTGCCCGAATTTCGAATTTTTTGAAGATAAACATTACATATAGCATCACGAACTCAAATATATAACTTAATTCTCATTTCCATGCCCAAATTCGTGGTCATCTAAAAATACCAATTTCTAGGTTTTCTACTAAAACCCCAAATATCCACTAATTGTTCATGAATTTCCATGTTAAAATTTATATATAATCAAAGTATTTGACTTGCAATAGGTGGGAATCACTTACCTTGACATAAATTATGAAATTCTACCCTTGAAGCCCTTCCAAAATCGCCCAAGAAATGAGGAAACTAAGTGAAATGAACTCAAATCTCGCTATTAAGAAATTATGCCCAGGACATCAGCCTTCTTCTTCACGAACGCGACACTGCCTTCGTGTTTGCGAAGCTGTCATGACCCGAAATTCAACTTTTCGTGATGGCACCTAATCCAACGAGCTAAGTAAGCAAATTAACAACTATCCAATTCCAATGAAATTTAATAAGACAGTTAAGTGAAAGAAAATATCTAAATCCTATACATTTCCCAAGGATTGGTAGCACAAATCATGAGCTTCTAAGATTAGAATTTTCAAAGCTGGTATGAAACAAATACATCATCTATTCGAAATGTAAATAAACATATTCTTATAACCTAAGGCTACCACGAACAAGAGGCAGCTACAACCGGAATGCAGGTATGTCTTCAATTTCAGCTCCCGTTGATCACAACAACATCAACATCCAATGTCTTCACGCAAGGTGCAGAAGTGTAGTATGAGTACAACCGACCCCAAGTACTCAATAAGTAACAAACATAACCTCAGGTTGAAAGTAGTGACGAGCTGGAACCAAGGTCGGAGTCCAACACCAATAGCCAGCAACAGTTCATAACAACATGATGAAAGTAATAAAATAAGTAATACAAAGATTTAATGCTCAGCCTATTAATAGTTTCCAAAAAAATAGATCCGTTTTTCAAGTATATCAGTGAAAACCCAAATCCTTTACAGAAACCGTCAAAAATATGAGTAAATTTGAAAATAGTAATTTTTTCAAAAAATCCTTTCAACAATAAATAAGATGTTTCATTTTTCTTTCTATGTAGCCAGTGTAAGATATATCACTACGCCCATATGTCAACATGAGTGAGAAGTCATGAATGACGTGATATCGTACAACATGAGGAATAAATGCATCTTTATGCATGTATGTCATACGTGCATGTCAATGCCATGTACCTCAGCGATGAACTCATGTACTCACACTCTCGGAATACTCAATCTCACTATCTCACACTTTCCACTCATCATGTTCAACCACTTAGTATTTCTTTACCGGAAAAATGGTAACTACAATTATATTTAGTTAAGTGGTTCTAAAATATGCGATTTATCTTAGTCCTAGTTATTAATCAGTCGATGTTAGGTGTGTTAGGACAGAATAGCACAAAATAGTTAGAAAACCGAAGGGAAGCAAACTGGAACGCCTTAAGTCGAAGGTTGGATGCTAGCCTCGAGGGTCCTTGAGACCGGGGTTCGGAGCCGATGTCGAATGGTCGATTAAGCTATAACAGACTTATAGGCCTCATGGTATGCTATTTATGATCAATAATGAGCTATAAATAAAGAACAATTAATAGAAAGCAATAAATGTGAGTAAATGAGATAGTAGAGAGAAATAGAGAATGTTTAAGTAAAAAGCAGATAATGTTCTTGTGCCTTGTATTGTATAATGTGTCCCTTCACAAAATGACAAAAGTCCCCTTTTTATAAGAGGGTAAAATCCTAACATAGTACATCTGCATTTATTACAGAGATTCGCAATTGATACTGCCATTTAATGTTTTGGTACGGATTTGTACTTTTACTCTAGAGTTGCTTGCCTCGATCCTTATGTCGCTTCCCAACGCCGATCTTGAGCATGTACATCCTTGAGGTTGACATAATAGAGATTCGAAGTCAGACCTCGGGTCATAACCCGGGTCTCATGCGATACAACTATCTGATGCCGTAATATATTTAAAATTGGCCTTCTCAATTTAGCCATGTACAAATAGTCCCCGCGTTTCTTAGAATAGAATGATATGAAACGTTCTTGAATGTTCATTCCTTTGAAGTTTCCGTCATGGGGCCAGCTCATCAGAGCATTTAATGATCTCCCTTAAAAGACTGTGCGAGGTCGCTGTCAGCACGATCCCTAAGAAGACCCACGCCCCGCTATTGATTCAATCTTTTCTATTTCCCAAGCGTTGCTCATGCCACCGCAATAAATATCGCATCAGCATGCCATCCCATTTCTCATATTTATCTTCTCATCCATTTTCTCATAAAATCTTATTCAATCATGGCCAAGACTTCCAAGACGATCCCTAGAAGAGAGGATATTTCTTCCCCCGTACGTACATCCAATGATAAGACGATGAAACCACCGAGGATAGAGCAATGTATTCGTGGTGATTTTGAGATGACCTCCAACCTCACCGTTGATAACCCTCCTAGTAAACCGGGTCGATGTGAGCCCGTATCCAGGTATATCGGTATAATTTCCAAAGTCGAGAGGTTGAAAATCGACTGCGGCTGGGAGGAAACAACGCTTATTGAGATTTCCAGTCCTGAAGAAAATATAACCACTTACAAAGTCGTCTTCCTTAGCATCTATACATACCCTTTCACACTCAGGCACGTAGATCCTTCCTCCCCCTCGTTGATTGATCCGTTCATACTGGACTTCTGTTTTCAATACCGAGTAACACTCGGTCAGATATATCCCTCTTTCTGGAGGATTTTATACACGCTCCAACACTTCTCTAATCGGATCGAGGGAATGACTTTTACTCTCGATCACTTGATACGGTTATACAGTCCCCGACTCTTTGGAGGGGGTTTAACTAAGCTACACCATCGATCCGCGAAGCCGTTTTTTGCGAGCATCGATAAAGATAAGGACCGAGGCTGGATAAGCCGGTTCGTCGGAGTGAGGACTTCAGATATCATTCCATCCAACCGAATGTCATTCCCAGAGGAATGGAACATGAATCATAAGTACCTTCGTTTATAGACGGGTTTTGTCTTTACCTTATCTCTTTTTTTCTGAATCGGCACTTTCCCGTTAACACAGCCACCGTCTGGTTCACTGACGCGGTCCCGAACATCTCGGGATGGATCAGGCGCTTGGACTCTTCTTTTTCGTATGGCATGCGTTCATGGCGGCATTTGGCCAAAACGCGCTGGCAGGCCAAAACACATGGTAAGCTCCTTGCGTGGCTGTTGTATATTTTAATGCAGCTGTTTTTCTATAGAAGAGAAACTGACATGCTCTCCCAATACAGGCCTTGGGGACAACTGGTCAATGAGGTCGCCTCCTCCTGGAGAGGAAAGTTCTTCGAGGTCTGAGAAGGGAAAGAAAAGGAAAGAGGGGACTTCGGGCGAGTCTCCAAAATCAAATAGAATCAGGATTCGTAGGTCCAAAACTGATGCTACGGTCCTAACTCCAGTTGCTGCTGCGAGTCTGCGTACTGCAGATGACGATAGCGGTGAAGAATGCCCTCCACCACAAGGGGCGAGCCGAAGTCTCCATTGTTCAGGAAATCACTGATCGGGGGTCCCCCGAGCTGGAAATAGTTGAAAGGGATCGGCCTCGATCGGAACAAAGCATTGGCAGGGATGAAGTCCCCGAGCATCTATCTGATCGCAATGTGTCCCATACCAACGGGTCTTTAGTTGTTGAGTTCTGGGGGCTCGAACCTGAAGTAACTCGGAATCAAAGATCATGCCGACCGAGATTGTTGATAACCTTGGTGTAGGTCCTTCGTTTTCCCTTGGCGAAATAGGTGATGCTTCGAATAGGGGTGTCGCCGATGTGGGGGGCTCCCAGGGTGAGTTTGACTCATTCAGGGACTTCTTTGCCGGTCTCGAGGATGATAGTGACCTCGACAGCCCGATCGCCCTTTAAGAGGCAAGGAAGCTTCAAGAGCAGGTAATCTTCATCCTTCCCTTCAATTTTCTTCCTTCATTCATTAACCCTTTCAATCTGTACTACAGGTGTAGAAGCTGTATGATCATGCCTTTTCCAAGCTTTACATCTAGCTCACCAAGCGTAAGGATGAGCTTGGGAATGTTAAGTCAGAGCTCAGGGCGTTAAAGATATCCTTCACCCGAAAGGCTGAGGAGTTGCGTGAGCTCCGATCCAATTTGGAGGGGGTGCGCCATGAACGGGCTAGCCTCGCTGAGTAGGTAAATATTATACACGAGCTTTATTTCCTTTCTTCCGTGAGTCGGGGCTTTCCTGACATGCCCCGTTTTGTAGATCGAATAGGAGAATGCTCGAGTGAAGCAGCTCCAACAGGAGGTCTCAACCAAAGACACGAAGATTTTCGGGCTCAAGGAGCGGAGAGAAAATATGACCTCGAAAAGGGACCTTCTTCAGGAAAAACTAACCTCGAACCAAGGTCTTCTCAGGGATGCCCAAGGCAAAATTTCTTCACTAATCGCGGCCATGGTTGAGTCTGACGATCATGTTGCCTCGTATAAAAGGGATGTGACTGCCGCAAACAACCGGGCCAAGTAAATATACCAGAAGGCAGAGCTCAAGCAGACTCGAGTCGTTGTCCACACCTGCTTGCAAGCTAGGAGACAAACCCTTGAGGAAGCAAATATCAGAGGCATCGATCTCGCTGGCGAGATAGATAAAGCCATGATGGAGGAGGTGGAATCGTTGCTTCCCACGTCTTGGGACGAGGGCTCAGGCGGCGATTACGGCAGCAGCTCGTCAAGTGGTGAAGGCTAAGAGTAGAACTGTCTTGTCATTTTTTGAGTTTTACTTTACTCATTGTATATCGTCTTCTGGGAGGAGCCTCGTGGGGGTGTGCCCTCTGTAAACATATTTTTTGTGAATACAATAGGGGATTTTTCATTTTCTAATTTCCTTCGTGTAATAGTGTTCCCTTCATTTCTGATGTTTATTTGTTTGGCACTTATTTGTAGAGCGGCAGGAACTGTTGAGACCGAGCATCAGCTCGGGCTAGTTCGAGGCGTAGGTCTTGGGTTGTTACCTTTGGAACCTTTGTAGTCTCGAAACAAGAACGATAATTCCCTTAGGAAATTATGCAAGCAAAGATGAGGCTTCCAAAGGTCGGGGCCACTTCAAGGTTTTGTCAACTCTGACATTCCTTTGCGGCCCGTAATACCAATGGAACTTCCCTGAAGCCGGTCATCATGCGGACAGCCCCTTAAGGTTTATTATGACTGCAGGGATCCCCAGAATCGGGTACCGCTCCGGAGACTGTCTGATAACTGTGCGGACGGCCTTTTGGTGACCTTAGGCACAATAGTTGGGGCTCGAGATAGAGTATTTTCTAAGGTCGAACTGGTTCGAGAACCTCGAGCCTTCGGGCAATGTGGTTTGTGTGGTGCGGTCCGAGGAGTAACTACGTTGGTCCCTCCAGTTTGCTTTTCTTGGAAACGTCGCTGCATGAATTAACAGCGCCTAAAGATAGGCTGATTGACCGTTGCCTCTTCCTTTTAATACATTGCCTTCCCCTATTAGGCGGCCCCGCCATTTCGAGCGATCATCACTTTAGTGGAGCCCTTCATCCTTTTATCGACTCTTTCCTTTTTATAGCTTAGGGCTTTCGCCTTGTCTTCCTTCCCTATGCTGGAATATCCATGGCTACTGTGTCAAATGATACTCATCATCAGGAGGGAGGTTCCGCTTCCGCTTCTTGCCCGGTCGATGACGTGCTGGCGTTAGACGAATGGACACAGGAACTCGAAGTTGTGAAGAGAGACTGCGGATGTGGCGAGAATGTGGCACTGCAGATACCTTCCCCTGAAGAGAGCATCATGACTCATGTGGAGGGATTTCTGAATGTATGCACGTATCCTTTTAAGTTGGGTCCCTTGGACAGGGTTGTGCTTGATCTTTGTAGAAAGTACCAGGTTACTTTATCGCAGATTCATCCATCTTTCCAACACTCATTTTCACCCTTAGTAATCTCATCATATTATATCGACCTTCACACTGTCGGGGTATGATCACTTTTCGACGCTCATCCACTTGGCCTCTCGTTACTAGCGGCGAGGAGGAGAGGGGTCGTGGGTGGGTGGACCGGTTTTTTCGGGTCCGGACTTTCGATATTATCCCTCAAGAGTTCATTCCTTTTCCCGAGAAATGGAATCTCACACATAAATGGTACACTTTTGTATTTATTTCACATGCAGCGAAAGGCAGGCGATGTGATGATGCTTTCCATTTCTTTTGGCAACAACCTCATGGATGCCATTCTAGATTCTCGATTTGACGGATTGGATTCGGAGATCTGCGGCCTATTCCGCTTGTGACGAGAGTAAGTGGAGATACCTAATGGAGGGTGGATGGGAAAGCTCCAAAATGAGAGATGGGATAGACTTGAGGCAATCCCCTATATGCGAGGAAACCCTCTTTGAAGCGAGGTCCTCCCAGTGTTATAAGGGCGTTAACGTCGCGCTTCACAGGTCCGAAGTTTTTACCTTCAGGGAGGTGATCCTTCCCTCGCCTTGGTTTCCCTCCCCTGTCAAAGGTACTTTGATGAGGGATAATATGAGTTTGTCGATTTCTTCTCCCATAGGGGGTGCATTGCAGGATGCTCGAGGTTTAGGGCCGTAGTACGGGAGCGGACCCCCCCCCCCCCCGGGGGGGGGCTCTCCC
>ML526055.1:30934-50277 GCA_005239535.1 Nicotiana rustica | reverse complement strand
AAAAATACCCGTCTCCTTTTCCCAACCTAGGGCCCGGGTGCCGGGGCGGGCCCCCCCCCCCCCCGAGGTGGTGTCTCTCCTTGAAGTAGTTCGACCGGGACCAAAGGGACCAGGTCCAAGAGCTCTTGGTCGGCCTTTGGGGAGGCCCAGCGATTTTGCACTTCGGTGAGCTTTCACGACTTTTTGACCTTTCGACTCCGTAAACCTATTATTTAACCAGATGTCGATCATTTTCGCAGGTCTTTGATAGGTTCAAGTACGAATTGAGGAAAGCTTCGGACCGGTAAATATCCCTCAAACTCATCAGCGATAACCAGGAAAGGGAACTGTCATACCTTCAGTATGAGGCATGCTGGAGCCGCGATTATGAAGGTCGCCTCGAGAAGCAAGTGATTTTTGCTGTAACGATGTTTGTATTTTCTTTCTTGATTTCAGGGATTAATGTCCTGCCGTTGCATCTTCAGAGGAAGACTGGAGACCTGGAATGCCTTACGGGCAGAGTTGGTCGGGACGAGCGAGAGTGCAGCGATCTTAGGGTCCGGGAGGATACCTGCGTTGCGGCCGAGAGTAATACCTCGGCCAGAGTTTTTTCCCTTGAAGCTCAACTTCAGAACGCTCGGGAAGATTACTCGGTTCAGGCGAGCACGATAGAAGAACTTGAAACCGAGTTTCTGCGAATGAAGGTTGAAGTGGTTGATGCCATTTTGAGGCTCAAGAAACTCGTGCAAAGGCCGATAAAAATGTGGTCGTTTATATGAAAGATGTCATTGATATTCGGGATGAACTGAGAAAGGTCCCTGATCGTGAACGCCGGAGAAAAGTCTATGCCCATTATAGATCCCGAAGGGAAACCCTAAAAAAAATCTATGACAAAGGCTTCGACCTTTCGGGGGAGATCAGGCAAGCCAGGGTGGATGAAAATGAAGCAAGACTCCTTATATCGGGCGGAGAAGAGACCGATAGGGCTGCAGTCCCTGAGGGGAAAAAGGTCAGGTTTCTTTTGTTTTTGTCTGATTGGGGATTTTTGTGAAAGCATTCGCGAATGTATATAATGGTTGCTTATATATGAAATTTCCTGATTGTTTTTTTTGGCCCGCTCATGCATGTTCTTTTCCAGAGATTCAATCATCTAAAGCTAGCCTAACGACCTTGTTGCGGAATCCCTTTGGTCCGCGGATCGGCCATGAGGCTTGCTAAGTTAATTTCTAAAACCCATGGAGTCAATATGACCTTTAATCAGCCTAGAAGCTTTCTGAAATGGGCTCGTAAGCTCAAATATATTTGTCGTTGGGCATTTTAGATAACCATTCTGGGCTCGGTCATCGGGTCGATTTCCGGCTCGAGCTTATCGACCCTTTGGATTTTAGATTAGCCCGGAGGCATTTTGCGCTGGCTTCAAGACTCTTACATGACTTTAATATGGCTATATTCTTCATTGCTTAAAAAAAATTTGAAGTTCTTTCGCGTTCATCCGACTCTTCGACGGCCCAAAATGACCTCGATTATGAGCCGTTATGATGAACGGAAAGAAAAACTCTTTCTTATGAGCCGACATAAAAATGATCGAAGCTCTTTCTTGAGAGCCGACATGAAAATGATCGAAGCTCTTTCTCAAGAGCCGACATGAAAATGTTCGAAGCTCTTTCTTGAGAGTCGACATGAAAATGATCGAAGCTCTTTCTCGAGAGCCGACATGAAAATGTTCGAAGCTCTTTCTTAAGAGCCGACATGAAAATGCTTGAAGCTCTTGCTTACACTAAAGGTAGCATGATTTTAATCGATTCTTTCTGGAATAATTCTGGAGAATTTTATTTTAAGGCGATAGTCGGGCATCCCCGAATCGCTTGTTGTTGTTGTCCTGGAGCCTATCGACCGGAGTCGTCTTGTTTGGTCGGAGCCCTTAGTCCCAAGTATCGTATCCATGGCATCTACATTCGAGGGTATGCCTTTTTAGGGGTCCTATAAGTTACGAATATATAGCCTTGGCTTTGAAGTCAGTACCGTGCCTTGTTATTTAAATACATCCACTTGGGGCCTTACGATATCGGTCATGCCCATAGGACTTATAGTTTCGAACATATCTGAGGTTACCCGCTTGGGATCTTACGGCCTCGGATCCTGACAAATCGAATGTAAACGATAGCTATTTCTTGAATTTGCAAATTTTTTTATAATAAAAGCACTCCCTTGGTGGTTTGATACATGTATACATGTTTTCGTTACCGATGGTTCGACCTTTCTACACGGACACGGTTTATTCGACTGTTTGGCATGATACACTATTTTCTTACTAAGATTCTTTTCGGCTTGCGTTGCCCCCCTCAAGGGATGTCTTTACGCGACGCTGCCCTCTAGTATTTTAGGTTGATCGGAGAAAAACCTTGAAAACTTGACCAATTTCTCCTTAGGTATTACATAGGTGTTGCCTCGTTAAAAACCTTGCTGAAAAAACCCTTTTCGGGACAAAATCCGAGCGAAGGAAAAGAGTGCAACACATGCTTTAAGACTTAAGGTCGCCGAACTAGACAGCGTTTCGACTCCCTTTTTTGAACTCATGCGCATAAGTTAGTAAAATATGAATAAATGAGGAGCGGTTGCCACACCTTGGCGACGGTGACGTCTATCAGCCTTGACGACATGTTGTGATATGCATGTTCTAGGGACGTGATACGGTCCTTCATTCGTGAATTCGGACAAGACCTGGGACGTGGTGCATTTCCTTCATTCGGTGAGCACAACTATTTACCTAGCGAGGCGGTGTTTCCTGCATCTCCTATTTTGTGGTTTCGCTTGCCACGCCGAACCTGTTAAAGACTCAAGAGGTGGGCTCGATCCGGTCGGTCAGTCCGAGCTACCTTATTATCTTTGATCGTCCCACCTTGGTTGGGCTACCTGAATCCATAAACGCATGCTCAATCTGAAATGTATTCATAAAAGAGAAGACGTTACCAGTGGGCCGATGTGGGGTAGCGGTAAGGTCCCGATGACTTTATCGCTGAATGCGAGGGTGATGGTCCCTCACATGATCGTGTGGATGTCATGTTGTGGCTCTCCCATTTCATTCCTCATGTTCACCTCTCTCTCTCTCGAGATTGGTTTTTGGCCCGGTGGCTGAGGAATTCTCTGAGGTGCCCTTTGCTAAGTAGTCCGGCTACTTCTTCCCCGACTTGTCTGCAATCTTCAGTTTTGTGCCCGTGTGTGCTATGAAATTTACACATCAAACTGTGGTTTCTTTGTGATAGATCTGATAGTATGGGTTTGGGCCACTTGGTCTCCTTAATTTTGCTCATGGCAGATACGATGTCCGAGACATCAACGTTAAAGTTGTACTCCGATAGTCGGGGTGCCTCCGCTCGTCCTGTGAAGCGGTTGAAACCGACTTGGTTTATAAGTCCCCAAGGGTTATGACCTTGGTCTGCCTTCCAATCGTTACGGGGCATATTGCGTCTGGGAGCGTTCCTTCTGTCCTCAACGATCGGTTGGTACCTTTCTTTGCCTGGTCTTGGTTCCTTTGCTAGGAGCCTGTTGGGGTATACTGAACCCGAGGGGGCTCCCAACTGGTCTTTTTCTACTCTGATCTTTGACAGGTATCGGTTGTGTACATTTGCCTAAGTGACGGCAGGGTATTCAATCAGGTTCTGTTTCAGCTGCTTCGAAGCTATCGAGCTTCATTCGTTCAAGCCCTGGGTGAAGGCCTGTACCGCCCAATCGTCGGAGACCGGTGGTAACTCCATTTGCTCCATTTGAAAGCGAGATACAAATTCCCGCAACATTTTACTTTCTCTTTGCTTGATTTTTAAGACGTCTGACTTCCTGGTTGCAACTTTGATTGCTCCGGCGTGTGCCTTTATAAAGGAATCTTCCAGCATGGAAAACGAGTCTATCGAATTGGGGGTAAGGTTGTGCTACCACATCATAGCCCCCTTCGACAGTGTTTCTCCAAACTTTTTAAGCAGGACGGATTCAATTTCGTCCTCTTTTAGGTCATTTCCCTTGACATCGCAAGTGTAGGCGGTGATGTGGTCGTTGGGATCCGACGTCCCGTTGTATTTTTCTAGGTCGGGCATTCTAAATTTTTTTGGGATGGGCTTTGGGGCAACACTCGAAGAAAAAGTTCTTTGTACGAACTTTTTCGAATCCACACCCTTTAAAATCGGGGGTGCACCCAGAATCTGGTCGACCCTTATGTTGTAGGTATCCACTTTTTGTCGTTTGATTCAATCCTCTTTTCCCCTGAGTCGATTATCTTGGTGAGGTCATCGAGAATTTTCATGATGGTTGGATCGGTTGCCGACCCCTCGTTGCTCGATCTCTCCGGAACCTGCTCGACTCGAGGAGGCACCTGTGAAGCTATGGTGCTTGGAGTCTTTTACTATCTTTGTAGCTGAGTGATCGCCAACTGTTGTGCCTGCAATATTTCGAAAATATCAAGAAAGCTTACCTACCTTTCTTCCTGAACCGGGGTGTTCTGGACCTCGCGTTCTCCCACCGGGTGTATATCACCGTTGGTGTGGGAACTGATGTCGATGTGCTAGGGGGTGCGCGAGCCCACATCCACCGGGTTTGAGTTTGGAACACCCTCAGGGTTTTGTATCAGTGCTCCAGCGCCTGAAACAGCTGCGTTGTTTTCTCCACGGTCTTCGACGCTGTTGTTTTCGCGCACGTTCATCGAGTTAGACATTCTGGCCTGAAATCAAATATGCTTTGGGTAAGAAAAAGTATGAAAGATAACTTGCGTTGTTTCAACGAACTAGCACTAAAACAATCACATTTATTTTTAGCCCAACAGTGGGCACCAAACAGTTTACCGGGAAAATGGTAACTACAATTATATTTAGTTAAGTGGTTCTAAAAATATGCAATTTATCTTAGTACCAATTATTAAGCACTCGATGTTAGGTGTGATAGGACAGAATAGAGCAAAATAGTTAGAACACCGAAGGGAAGCAAACCGGAACGCCTTTAGTCGGAGGTTCGATGCTAGCCTCGAGGGTCCTTGAGACCGGGGTTCGGAGCCGATGTCGGATGGTCGATGAAGTTATAACAGACTTATAGGCCTCATGATATGCTATTTATGATCAATAATGAGCTATAAATGAAGAACAATTAATAGAAAGCAATAAATGTGAGTAAATGAGCTAGTAGAGAAAAATAGAGAATGTTTAAGTAAGAAGCAGATAATGTTCTTGTGCCTTGTATTCAATAATGTGTCCCTTTACAAAATGAAAAAGGTCCCTTTTACATAAGAGGGAGAATCCCAACATAGTACTTCTGCATTTATTACATAGATTCGCAATAGATATTGTCATTTAATGTTTGAGTACGGATTTGTACTTTTACTCCAGAGTTGCTTGCCTCGATCCTTATGCCGCTTCCCAATGCCGATCCTGAGCCCGTATCGCCTTGAGGTTGACATGATGGAGACTCGAAGTCAGACCTCGAATCGTGTCCCGTGTCTCATGCGATACAACCGTCTGATGCCGTAATATATTTAAAATTGACCTTCCAGATTTAGCCGTGTACAGTACTGTATATGGCCAATCCGCAGGGAATATCCATCCCGGAATATATACATCAACGGAGCATCAGTCACTCAGTACTGAGTATAGCCAAATCTAGCCCGTAGGGAAGATCCATCCCCAGGTATATAAATGCTTCAGACAAGATCCATGTCCACGGAAGATCCATCCCTCAATATAATCAACCGCGCTCACTGGGGGTGTTTGCAGACTCCAGAGGGGATCCTTCAGCCCTAGCGCTATATTAAGACAATCATTGCACAAGTCAATATAACCTGCAGCGGCATGAAACCCGATCCCATAATTTAATCAGTATAACATGTTGCTGCGTGCAACCCGATCCCATAATTTAATCAGTATAACATGTTGCGGCGTGCAACCCGATCCCATAATATCACTCACACACAGGCCCTTGGCCTCACTCAATCATCAATCTATCTAGACTCTCGGGCTCACAATTCCATGAAACTAGCCAAAAATGATGATATGATGTGTCAATAAATAGTACAGAGACTGAGATATAATATGCATATAAATGCGTATGACTGAATATGTAATCTAATGAAAGCAGATAATTCAACATTAGAAATGACCTCTGTGGGTCTCAATAGGATAAAAATGTAGCCTAGACATGGTTTCTAACATGGATCACCGCTCAATAGCGCAAGAATGTAGAAGTTTCATTTTTACAGGTAAGACCAGATAACTACACAGTACCACAGAAATAACGAAATTATAATTTACACGGTGCACGCCCACAAGCTCGTCACCTAGTATGTGTGTCACCACAACACCAATCACATAACATGTGTCTCGGGGTTTTATACTCTCAACACCAAGTTTAGAAGTGTTACTTACCTCGAACAAGCCAATCCAAATACCAAGCAAGCCGCGATGCTCCAAAAATGTCATCTTGTGCATTCCAAACTCCGAGCGGCTCGAAACTAGCCAAAAAAAACTCAAATACATCAATAACGCCAAAGGAAACAAACCCAATCGATTTAGGTCGAATCTTTAATTAAAATCCAAAAATCAACCAAAAAGTCAAACCTGGGCCCACGCCTCAGAACCCAGCAAAACTCACAAAATACAACAACTCATTCAGTTACGAGTCCAACCATACTAGTTTCACTC
Organism: Nicotiana rustica; assembly: GCA_005239535.1. Taxonomy (NCBI): domain Eukaryota; kingdom Viridiplantae; phylum Streptophyta; class Magnoliopsida; order Solanales; family Solanaceae; genus Nicotiana; species Nicotiana rustica. The sequence continues at coordinate 43,624 of ML526055.1, read as the reverse complement.
AAATCCGACTACATATCGATGTTTAAAACTCAAAAATTCACCTTATGAAATTTAGACATAAACCCCATAATTCACTTTGAAACTATCAATCAAATGCCAAAAATGAAGATGGATTCATGAAATATAACCAAAATCGAGTATAGAACACTTACCCCAATCCATATGGTGAAAATTGCCTCCAAAACAAAGTCCAAATCCGAGCTCCCCAACTCAAAATATGACCAAATGAACAAACCTTTGATATTAAGTATTTTTGCTCGGTGTTCTGCCTCGTTTTGCATGTCAAACGATCTTGAAACTTGCTTTTAATTTCTCCAATGGATTCCTTGTAAACTTTCAGTCAAGTTAGGTTTTTGAATCACTCCATTTGACCTTATAATGAAGGAAATATGTTGGTTTTAATATTTGGAAATAGTGCAGAATTTTAAATACGAAGTCAATGGCAATCTCGTAATTAACCTAAAAAATCTATCAATCAAATTCTTACTAAAATGACCCTAAAATCTTCATAAGATGTCTAAATTTGATGATTCTTTTTGCTACGGATCAGTAATTGTGATACAGATGTAATGCTTCAATCAAACAAAAGTCGAAGCTCACTTGTTTGGTGTGGTACCATTTATGCCTAAAGAAACGACGTCGAAATAGAAGAAAAACGAGCGCAACACAACTCAAACCTATCTGAAACTCACCGGAGCCACTCGCGACCCTGTATGAACATACCAAAAGTCCCATAACATGACACAGACTTACTCGAGGCCTTAAATCATGCATAACAACATCAAAATAGATTTAGCTGGACGAGATCAATTTTTGGCGCCGTTGCCGGGGAGCTAATAACGGATTTAGCTATATATTTTGTATTGTGTGTGAATTATCTTATTTTCTTTCCTTGTTAATAATGTGTGAGTGTTGTAGGTGCAATCATGGAAAACAACGAGCTCGGAAACATAAATGTGGATATGGACGTTGATGATGATGCAATGGTTGAGGTCCCTATTGAACCTCAAGCTAATAGGTTAGGCCGACCGCCTAATGACAATTTTCCCGTTCCACCCCAACCTCCACCACGAGCAGCTCCACATCGGGTGTTGCCGAATGAAGGGTATGCAAGTGCTATAGTCCCACCCCGTATTAGGGCGGGCAACTTTCAAATAACCAATGTGATATGCTCAATTTGCTCGAGCAACGAGGGTTCTTCACTGGTGCACCGGGTCTAAATGCATATAAACATTTGAATGGGCTCATTGATACGTGTTGGGGAAGAAAACAAACAAATGTCTCTGAGGATGCTTTGAGGCTAAGGCTTTTTCCCTTCTCTCTACGAGGGAAAAATTTAGATTGGTTGAAACGTTTTCCAAATCATTCCATTCGGACGTGGGATGAACTGGCGGAGAAATTCAGTTCAAAATAATTCTCTCCGGGGCACATGGCTATTCTTCGGGATGAAATTCTAGCATTCAAGCAAGATCCTAATGAACTGCTACACAAGATATGGGAAAGATATAGAATAATGGTGAAAGAGTGCCCCAACAATGATATGAGGAGAACATGATTCAACAAAATTTCTATCGGGGGATCAATACCACCAACCAATGCATAGTGAATCAACTTGCCAGTGGGAACTTCATGACTACGCCTTATGCAGAGGCATGTGATATTTTGGATGAAATGGAGGATACTTCATCGGCAAAGGCTATAGCAGAATGTTTCACAAGGTAATCCAAATGTGATTCTTCTTCACAAAGAGTTATATGACCACGGGCAAGCCATAGCCGAGTTGACAACCATCATGAACCAATTGGCAAAGGCTAAACTTCAACAAGTGCAAAACCCGAGGCAAGTCAGTTCCATGGAAGGAGTTAATATGATGGTAAACAAGAGAAGAACAAGAAGTCCACAAGTGCAACAAAGAGTGGAAAATTATGTGCAAGGTGATAGTGGGTACGATCAAGGGGATTCTTATCATGATCAAGATGAAGAGGTCCAATATGTGAACAACTTTCAAGGGCAACGAAACAACTATCAAGGCCCTAATCAACAACAATGGAGACCTTCAAACAATCAAGGCAATTGGATTTCTAGCAACCAAGTTAATTGGAGTGGTGGGAACAATCAAGGCAATTGGAATGGAAACAACAACCACGGGAATTGGCAGAATAATAATAATCAAGGCAATTGGGGAGGAAACAACCAAGGAGGGTGGAACAACAATCAAGGAACTCGGGGGTCGGGTTTTCAAAGGCCCCGATGTACCAACAACCGAGAAACCCACCTCTTTATCCTTCTCATGGTCCTAGTTCCTCCAACAATGAAAGGGGTCATATTGAAAACATGTTCAAGCAAATGATGGAGAAGAATGTCGATTCCGGTGCACAACTTGCTTCTCACAATACATCAATCCGTAACTTAGAAAGTGCAAATGGGTCAAACCTCTCAATCTATGAATTCGCGTCCTAATGGAGTACTACCAAATGATACGGTGGTAAACCTAAAGGGTAGTAACACTACGGGACATGCCATGGTCATTACTACAAGAAGTGAAAAAGGTGAGAATGCATCTACCTCAAAAAGGCAAGTTGTGGATGATGAGAAATGTAGAAGAAGAGGAGATCCAGAATAATGTCATGAAAGCAAATGATGAAGTGCGGACTGATGTTCATGACCTGGTAGAAGATACTCAAGAAGACGTAAACCCGTCTAGGGATCATCTGATTAACATACCAGAACCGATAGTGCAAAGAGCTGAGGCACCATTGCCTAAGACACCTCCTCCCTATCCTCAAATGCTTGCTAAGAAAAATGATGAGAATCAATTCAAGAAGTTTATTGCTATGATGAAAAGTCTCTCTATAAATGTACTTTTGGTTGAAGCTTTAGAGAAAATTCCCGGATATACTAAATTTATGAAAGACTTGGTGATAAAGAAGACAATGAATTTTGAAACTATCAAAGTCACTCACCAAGTGAGTGCAATTGTGCATTTGATGGCTCCAAAGTTGGAAGATCCCGACGCTTTTACTATTCCTTGTACCATTGGAAGTGTCGAATTTGCAAAGGCTCTTTGTGATCTTGGGGTGACTATCAACTTGATGCGCTACTCGGTTTTAAAGACATTGGGCATTGGGAAACCAAGTCCCACATCTATGAGATTACAAATGGTCGAATGGACAATGAAGAGACCATTGGGTGCGATTGAAGATGTATTGGTTCGAGTTGACAAGTTTATTCTACCGCCGGATTTTGTGATTCTTGATTTTGTAGTGGACTATGAGGTGCTGATTATTCTAGGTAGACCTTTCCTTGCTACGGGGAAGGATATTGTTGATGTGGAAGCCGGTGAACCCACTTTTCGGGTGGGTGATGAAAAGGTGGTTTTCCATGTGTGCAAATCTGTGAGGCAACTGAATAGAAATGAAGTGTGTTCATTTGTGGACTTGGTGACCGATGTGATTATTGATGATACTAGTGCCACGATGAATGTTGATGATACATTGGAGTCTGTTTTGCTTAACCTTGTTGATAACGAGATGGATGGCTTAGCAGAATTCCTGAACTCATTGCAAGGAATGGGCTCGAACACTTATGAACCCCCTTGGATTTTGAAAATCGGAAGACTCCTCCAACAAAGCCCTTAATCGAGGAGCCTCCCATTTTGGAGTTAAAGCCATTACCTCCGCATCTCAGGTATGAATTCCTTGGCCCTTGTTCTACTTTACCGGTTATTCTTTCCTCTTGTTTGACTAACGGGCAGGTACACTCTGCATTGGCGGTGCTACAAAAGAGGAATAAAGCTATTGGATGGACATTGACGGATATTTGGTGAATACGCATTTTGCAAGCACAAGATGAATTTGGAGGAGGATGAAAAATCCTCCATTGAACATCAAATGAGGCTAAATGAAGCAATGCAAGAGGTGGTCAAAAAGGAGATCATAAAGTGGTTGGTTGCAGGGGTTGTCTACCCTATTTCTGACAGTTCATGGACTTCGTCGGTGCAACGTAATTTGAAGAAGGGGGCATAACCGTGGTCACCAATGATAAAAATGAGTTGATTCCAACAAGAACGGTGACCGGGTGGAGAGTGTGCATGGACTATTGGAAGCTAAACAAAGTCACAAGGAAATACCATTTTCAACTTCCCTTTCTTTACCAAATGCTTGATCGATTGGCCAGCCGGGCGTTCTATTGCTTTCTAAATGTGTATTCATGCTACAATCAAATTCTTATTGCTCCAGAAGATCAAGAGAAAACAACTTTCCCTTGTCCCTATGGCACTTTTGCTTTCAAGCGGATGCCATTCGGCTTATGAAACCACTAGAAACTTTCTAACGGTGTATGATGGAGATCTTTACGGATATGGTAGAGAATTTCCTTGAAGTATTCATGGATGAATTTTCGGTTGTTGGGGATTCCTTTGATGATTTATTGGAAAATTTGGGTAAGGTCTTGGCAAGATATGAAGAGACGAACTTGGTGTTGAATTGGAAGAAATGCCTTTTCATGGTCGAGGAGGGTATTGTCCTTGGCCAAATGATTTCTACAAAGGGGATTGAGGTCGACAAGGCAAAAATAGAGGTGACTTGTAAACTTCTAGCTCCAACATCCGTGAAGGGTGTGAGGAGTTTCTTGGGTCATGCGAGGTTTTACGAGTGTTTCATCAAGGACTTTTCCAAAGTGGTGAATTCTTTGTGTAAGCTTTTTGAGAAAGATGCCAAATTCCACTTCAATGCGGATTGCATGAAAGCATTTGAATTTCTCAAGTTCAAGTTGACAACTACTCCTACTATCATTGCCCCAAATTAGAGGTTGCCTTTTGAGCTCATGTATGACGCTAGTGATGTGGTGGTTGGAGCAGTTTTGGCAACGTATCAACAAGAGCTTTCATCTGATCTATTATGGTAGTAAGACCATGAATGATGCCCAAGCCAATTATACTGTGACCAAAAAAGAGTTCCTTGTTATTGTTTTTTCTATGGAGAAGTTTTGCCCGTACTTGATGGGTACAAAGGTGGTTGTCCATACGGATCATGTGGCAATTCGGTACCTTATTAGCAAGAAAGATTCAAAGGCTCAATTAATGAGATGGGTGCTTTTATTTCTAGAGTTTGATATAGACATCCAAGACCGCAAAGGTAGTGGAAACCAAATGGCGGACTCTTGGAGGAGGAGGGGAAGCCACATGACGGCCTTGAAATCAATGACTCCTTTCCCGCTGAGCAGATTCTAGTTATTTCAATGACCGAGATGCCATAGTTTGCTGATTTAGAAAATGATCTTGTGAGTGGTATTATCCCGGATGAGTCCTCTTAAACGAAATAAAGAAGCTCTAAGGGGATTGCCAAGACTATATTGGAACGAACCGTACCTCTTCCGGATTTATACTGATGGCGTAATTAGAAGATGTGTGCCAGAGGAAGAACAAGTTAGAATTCTTAGGGCTTGAAATTCTTCAACATATGGTGGTCACCATGGTGGAGCAAGAACGACGGCCAAAGTGTTGAGTTGTGGATTATATTGACCTACTCTCTATAAGGAAGCAAGTGATCTTGTCAAGCACTGTGAAGAGTGTCAAAGGACCGGTGGGATTTCAAAGAAAAATGAAATGCCCCTCACCACCATCTTTGAAATTGATATTTTTGATGTGTGGGGTATTGACTTCATGGGACCGTTTGTTAGCTCTTCTGGGAACACCTACATTTTGGTAGCAGTGGATTATGTGTCAAAATGGGTTGAGGCCGTTGCTCTACCCAACAACTAAGCAAGAAGTGTGGTGACATTTTTGAAAAAGAACATCATTATAAGGTTTGGTACTCCGTGGGTCATCATAAGCGATAGGGGATCACATTTTTGCAACAAAGCTTTTGACACCTTGCTTAGCAAGTATGGTGTCACTCACAAAGTGACGACTCCTTGTCACCCTCAAGCAAGCGGAGAAGTAGAAGTCTCCAACCGGGAGATCAAGAGTATATTATCCAAGTCAGTGAATGCTAACCAGACAGATTGGTCAAAGAAGCTAGATGATGCACTATGGGCTTATCAGACTGCTTTCAAAACTCCTATCGAGATGCCTCCATACCGGCTGGTGTTTGGCAAATCTTGTCACCTTCCGGTGAAACTTGAGCACAAGGCCATGTGGGCTTTGAAGAATCTAAATCTTGATTGGGATGTAGCTTCCGCATTGCGGGTTGCACATATGAATAAGCTAGATAAATTCTGATCCCATGCATATGCAAGTTCATCCTTGTACAAACAAAGAATGAAGTACATTCATAAGAGAGACACTCGTATACGAACAGGAAACAGAAAAGATCTTATGAAGAAGGAAAAATGCAGTCAACTACACTAAGCTTTCGCTATATCCCACCATTAAAATTTACAACATATAAAAACAACAAATAAACAACAACAAACCCAGTAAAATTCCACAAGTGCTGGAGTCTGAAGGGGGTAATTTGTACACAGACTTTACCGCAGCCTTGTTAAAGTAGAAAGGTTGATAACGATAGAGACCTAGACTCGGAAAAACATAATCACAACATTATTGAAAAGACATTATAGAAACAACTTCTTTCTATATAAATTAATTTACTACACATAACGAGGTCCAAAAGCAGCCTTGATAAAAGGAAAAAGATAAAGGTTACGCCATATATTTATATGTAATCTTGTTACATAAAACAAAACTTAGGAACCTAAAGTATCATACCAATCGTAGTGCAAAACACATGACCCCTTTTTTCACGAAGACAAACTCCATCATATTTGAATTCCCAATAGCAAAGCTTATCTTTGGCACAAAGTGACTGATCTCTCGAATAATCAAACAATTTAAACTCTCCTGATTTTTTATCTTCCCACATTCCACACCAAAGAATGTTCTCTTTATCACTATATATAGGAACATAAATTGTATTACTATAATATGCATCCAACGTAAACCTCCCAAGATTTGTTATTCCATTCAACATGCAATGGACTGTTATAGTATGTGGTATTATGTTGTGGATCTTAACAGCGTACTCATCTTCAGCTATTGAACGAGAAAAGATGGAGAAAATTAGTGTGAGCAGAAAGTAAAAGGCAGAATTCCTGAACTTATTGCAATGAATGGGGTCGAACACTTATGAACCCAACATATTGTCCTTGCATCTTGAAAATCGGAAGACTCCTCGAACAAAGCCCTTAATCGAGGAGCCTCCCATTTTGGAGTTAAAGCCATTGCCTCCGCATCTCAGGTATGAATTCCTTGGCCCTTGTTCTACTTTACCGGTTATTCTTTCCTCTTGTTTGACTAACGGGTAGGTACACTCTGCATTGGCGGTGCTACAAAAGAGGAATAAAGCTATTGGATGTACATTGACGGATATTCGGTGATTACGCATTTTGCAGGCTTAAGATGAATTTGGAGGAGGATGCAAAATCCTCTATTGAACATCAAATGAGGCTAAATGAAGCAATACAAGAGATGGTCAAAAAGGAGATCATAAAGTGGTTGGATGCGGGGGTTGTCTGCCCCATTTCGGACAGTTCATGGACTTCGTCGGTGCAATGTAATTTGAAGAAGGGGGAATAACCGTGGTCACCAATGATAAAAATTAGTTGATTCCAACAAGAACGGTGACCGGGTGGAGAGTGTGCATGAATTATTGGAAGTTAAACAAAGTCACAAGGAAAGATCATTTTCCACTTCCCTTTCTTTACCAAATGCTTGATCGATTGGCCATCCGGGTGTTCTATTGCTTTCTAAATGGGTATTCAGGCGACAATCAAATTCTTATTGCTCCGGAAGATCAAGAGAAAATAACTTTCACTTGTCCCTATGGCACGTTTGCTTTCAAGCGGATGCCATTCGGCTTATGCAACCACTAGCAACTTTCCAATGGTGTATGATGGAGATCTTTACGGATATGGTGGAGGATTTCCTTGAAGTATTCATGGATGACTTTTCGGCAGTCGGGGATTCCTTTGATGATTTCTTGGCAAATTTGGGTAAGGTCTTGGCAAGATATGAAGAGATGAACTTGGTGTTGAATTTGGAGAAATGCATTTTCATGGTCGAGGAGGGTATTTTCCTTGGACAAAAGATTTCTACCAAGGGGATTGAGGTCGACAAGGAGAAAATAGAGGTGATTTGTAAACTTCCACCTCCAACCTCCGTGAAGAGTGTGAGGAGTTTCTTGGGTCATGCAAGGTTTTAGCGGCGTTTCATCAAGGATTTTTCCAAAGTGGTGAACCCTTTGTGTAAGCTTTTAGAGAAAGATGCCAAATTCCACTTCAATGTGGATTGCATGAAAGCATTTGAATTGCTCAAGTTCAAGTTGACAACTACTCCTACTATCATCGCCCCAAATTGGAGGTTGCATTTTGAGCTCATGTGTGACGCTAGTAATGTGGCGGTTGGAGCAGTTTTGGTAACGTATCAACAAGATCTGTCATCTGATCTATTATGCTAGTAAGACCATGAATGATGCACAAGTCAATTATATTTTGACCGAAAAAGAGCTCCTTGCTATTGTTTTTGCTATGGAGAAGTTTTGCCCGTACTTGATGGGTACAAAGGTGGTTGTCCACACGGATCATGTGGCACTTTGGTACCTTATTAGCAAGAAAGATTCAAAGGCTCAATTAATGAGATGGGTGCTTTTATTGCTAGATTTTGATATAGACATCCAAGACCGCAAAGGTAGTGAAAACCAAGTGGCAGACTCTTGGAGGAGGAGGGGAAGCCACATGAAGGCCTTGAAATCAATGACTCTTTTCCCGCTAAGCGGATTCTAGCCATTTCAATGACTGAGATGCCATGGTTTGCTGATTTAGAAAATGAATTTGTGTGTGGTATTATCCCGGATGAGTTCTCTTAAAACAAAGGAAGAAGCTCTAACGGGATTTCCAAGACTATTATTGGAACGAACCGTACCTCTTCCGGATTTATACTGAAGGCGTGATTAGAAAATGTGTGCCGGAGGAGGAACAAGTTGGAATTCTTGGGGCTTGAAATTCTTCACCATACGGTGGTCACCATGGTGGAGCAAGAACGACGGCCAAAGTGTTGAGTTGTGGATTCTATTGGCCTACTCTATATAAGGAAGCAAGTGATCTTGTCAAGCACTCTGAAGAGTGCCAAAGGACCGGTGGATTTCAAAGAAAAATGAAATTCCCCTCACCACCATCTTGGAAATTGATATTTTTTATGTGTGGGGTATTGACTTCATGGGACCATTTGTAAGCTCTTCCGGGAACACCTACATTTTAGTAGCAGTGGATTCTGTGTCAAAATGGGTTGAGGTTGTTTCTCTACCCAACAACGAAGCAAGAAGTGTGGCGACATTTTTGAAAAAGAACATCATTATAAGGTTTGGTACTCCGCGGGTTATCATAAGCAATAGGGGATTGCATTTTTGCAACAAAGCTTTTGACACCTTGCTTAGCAAGTATAGTGTCATTCACAAAGTCACGACTCCCTGTCACCCTCAAGCAAGCGGAGAAGTAGAAGTCTCCAACCGGGAGATCAAGAGTATATTGTCCAAGTAAGTGAATGATAACCAGACAGATTGGTCAAAGAAGCTAGATGATGCACTATGGGCTTATCAGACTGCTTTCAAAACTCCTATCGGGATGCCTCCATACCGGTTGGTGTTTGGCAAAGCTTGTCACCTTCCGGTGAAATTTGAGCACAAGGCCATGTGGGCTTTGAAGAAGCTAAATCTTGATTGGGTTGCAGCTGCCGCATTGCGGGTTGCACATTTGAATGAGCTAGATGAATTCTGATACCATACATATGCAAGTTCATCCTTGTACAAACAAAGAATGAAGTACATTCATGAGAGAGACAGTCGTATACGAACGGGAAACATAAAAGATCTTATGAAGAAAGAAAAATGCAGTCAACTACACTAAGTTTTCGCTATGTCCCACCATTTAAACTTACAACATATAAAAACGACAAATAAACAACAACAAACCCAGTAAAATTCCACAAATGCTGGAGTCTGGAGGGGATAATTTGTACACAAATTTTACCCCAGCCTTATAAAAGTAAAAAAGTTGACAACGATAGAGACTTAGACTCGGAAAAACATAATCACAACATTATTGGAAAGACATTATAGAAACAACTTCTTTCTATATAATTTAATTTACTACACATAACCAGGTCCAAAAGCAGCCTTGATAAAAGGAAAAAGATAAAGGTTACACCATATATTTATATATAATCTTGTTACATAAAACAAAACTTAGGAACCTAAACTATCATACCAATCGTAGTGCAAAACACATGACCCCTTTTTGCCACGAAGACAACTCCATCATATTTGACTTCCCAATAGCAAAGCTTATCTTTGGCACAAAGTGTGATCTCTCGAATAATCAAACAATTTAAACTCTCCTGATTTTTTATCTTCCCACATTCCACACCAAAGAATGTTTTCTTTATCGCTATATATAGGAACATAAATTGTATTACTATAATATGCATCCAACGTAAACCTCCCAAGATTTGTTTTTCCATTCAACATGCAATGGACTGTTATAGTATGTGGTATTATGTTGTGGATCTTAACAGCGTACTCATCTTCAGCTATTGAACGAGAAAAGATGGAGCAAATTAGTGTGAGCAGAAAGTAAAAGGAAAAGTGATGGTTAATTCACGCGGTTATGAATAAAATATCAATAAATTTGTATATTTAGTTAATATAGAAAAAACAAAAAAAATGATTACATGGAATTCGAGGTAAGTGTTTGACTTAATCTTAGCTTAAGGTAATAGGTATTGTATCTTATTTGCTATGTGTTGGTGTCATGTTCCACGTATAGGTGTGGTGACGAGTATCTATACGTTGGTGTCAAGTATGCACGTGAGTCAAATATTGTGATTTATGTGATTTTTAATTAAGCATTACTTGAGTTTCACTTTATAGTTATCCATGTTGGTGGTATTTCCTTGGTATTGATCATTGTTGAGTATTGGTTCAAGTTGAAAATTATTACGTAAAGTTAAGTTACTAAGTGAGATTGGTTATAGCTATTTCCTTTGCCGGGATGATATTGATTCTACTGTTGGCATCCTTGTCGGGACGTTGTGGCTTCTTTTACTGTTGTTTGTACTGTCTAATTCCTTGCTGAATTGCTATCATTTGATTTGTTTGGGTGAGGAATAGTGTAAAGCACGAACGGTGATTCCGTGTATGATATTGTGAGGGAGTGTAAAGCACGAAGGGTGATGCCGTATATGATATTGTGAGAGAGTGTAAAAGCACGAAGGGTGATGCCGTGACATACTATGAAATTAAAAGTACGAAGGGTGATGCCATGCCGTTTCTATTGATTTATGGTGAGGATGAGAGTAAAATCACGAAGGGTTATACTGTGACGATTCTTTGATTTTATGGTGAGGACAAGAGTAAAAGCACGAAGGATGATGTCGTGCATTGTTTCTGTGTTATTATCTTTATTGCTTTGAATCTGATATTTACTTTGTTGTTTTATTAGTTATTGTTATAACTTGATATTTCCTCCCCTCAGCATGAATCTGATATTTACTTTGTTGTTTTAATTCTGGTTATTATTATTGTCTTCGTATATGATTAAACTTCACAGGTTTATATCATTGCCGTGTCCTAGCCTCGTCATTACTTCGTCGAGGTTAGGCCCGACACTTACTCAGTACATGGAGTCAGTTTTACTGAAGCTACACTCTACACTTTTTGTGCAGATCCTGGTACTGGAACCTTCGGACTCCAGATCGAGGTTGTTGCCTTCAGTCCAGTGGAGACCCCGAGGTAGTCCTGCAAGCGTCCGCAGGCCTTGGCGTCACCTTTTATCCTATTTCTTTCCTGTCTTTATGTATTTCTGAGACATATGTATTTTGATTTTTTTAGACCTCTATTTGTAGTACTCATAAACAGTCCGAGAAATTGTGACAGCAATCCTGGGTATAGATATTATGAGTTTCGTGATAGTACTTAATTAAGTTGTTAGATTTTGTTTCTTCCACACAAATATTTCCGCCGATTTTGTATATCACCTGTTAACTGTTAAAAAAAGCCAAACAAGAGATAAAATAACCGGTAATGTTGGCTTGCCTAGCGGGTTCAATGTTAGGTGCCATCACGTTCCCGACGGTGGGAAATTTGGGTCGTGACATATAGTCTGTAATAATGAAAGTCCGACAGGAAGATAAAGAAGGAGAAATCGAGGTTGCCATCGCCAGCTGCTACCTCGAAGACTCCTGGGAACTCAGTTAGTCAATCAACCACTGTTACTGGGTCTCGATGAACCTGGGTCTGCACACAAGGTGCAGGGGGTAACGTGAGTACACCAACTCAGAAGTAACGAACCCAAAATATGGGCTAAGAGGTAGTGACAGACTAAACCTCAGAAGTTACAATAAACAATGTACAGAAATTAGACATGCTAACAGTTTATCAGAAAATGAACAAAATATGCAAAGTATGCCCAGTATACTCTACATGCCAATATATAGATATATGAAACCAATGTGGAAATGCACACAGTGCTCATAACCCTCACACAGAAGTCCACTCAGTACCGTATATGGCTCTGAGGCCAATAGGAGATCCATCCCGGAATGTACATGAACACTAGTGATCGTAGTCACTCAGTACTGAGGAAAAGGCCAATCCATCCCCCACGGAGAAGATCCATCTCCGAAATACAACACTCGGA
>ML526055.1:0-30875 GCA_005239535.1 Nicotiana rustica | reverse complement strand
CACGGAGGAGATCCATCTCCGAAATACAACACTCGGACAAGATCCATGTCCAGGGACGATCCATCCCTCACACACCATCAACTTCGGACAAGGTCCATGTCCAGGGAAGATCCATCCCTCAATATCAATGTGCTCACTGGGGATGTAAAGACTCCGGAGGGGCTCTTATGAGCCCAAGCGCTATATCAAGCCAACGAAGGCATGATCCGAGTATCGCTGCGGTGTGCAGTCCGATCTCATAACTGTCTCGATAACAGGCCCTCGGCCTCACTCAGTCATTACTCTCCAGTCTCGCTCCAGGATCACAGATGCATAAATCAGCCCGAAACAATGATAAATTTGCATATAATTAATAATTACTGAGACTGATGCATGAAATAATATGATATGATACGACTGAGTATATGAAATCAAATAATCACAAAATGAGACAGTAATATACAACCGCTCGGGTCTCAGCATTTTCGGCGTGAAGCCTTAGCATTTGTACTTAACATGATTTCTAACATTTACCACATTGATAGAAGTGCGGATATCAATCCATAATAGCTACTAGATGGTTCCATAGGATAAGCCAGACGACAAATCACTCGGTGCACGCCCGCACGCCCATCACCTGCCATGTGCGCACCTTAATATAGTCATACATCATATAGTTCAGGGTTTCGAACCCTTAGAACCAAGTTTGGAAACGTTACTTACCTCAAAACCGGCAATCCTAGCCCACTGTGCCTTTGCCTCTAGACTCGGCCTCCGAGTGCTCCAAATCCCAATAACTCCTCTGAAAATCCTCTCAAATTTCACCTTCTCTAGAGCTCTCTAATGGGTTTATGAAAATATGGACTAAACCCTCATTTTTGAACTTAAGTCTGTCTGCCCAGTTTTTACCCTTCGCGAACGCGGCCTCATGCACGCGTTCGCATAGAACAAACAAACAGACCCCTCCTAGCACCCTACGCAAACGCGTCCTACGCTTCGCGAACGCGAAGCTTTACCAACCCAGGCCTTCGCGAATGTGTCTCCTTCCACGCGAACGCATAAGCCAAGGGACCTGGGGTCCCCAGCTGACTCGCCCACTACGCCAACGCATCCCCTCACACGCGTTCGCGGTGCACACACTGCCAGACCCTCTGCATTCGCGCCCCCCTTTTGCGAACGCATAGAATCAAAATCCCCCAACACCCAAATCACTCTACGCGAACGCGAGCCTCCCTCCGCGAATGCGTAGAGTATTTTTCTGCAGCAAAAACACTAGAAAACAACTATCTCCAAAATCCAAAAATCGATCCGTTTACCACCTAAAACTCACCCGAGTCCCTCGGGACTTCAAACAAACATGACAACACGTCCCATAACCTTATTCAAACTTAGTCGAGACTTCGAAACACTCAAAACAATGCCAAAACACCAAATTCAGCTAAGATTCAAACCAATGAACTTAGAAACTTCTAAATTTCGCCAAAGGTGTCGAACACATCCAAACACGTCTGATTGACCTGAAAATTTGCACACACATCCATAATGACCCTACGAACCTTTTCCAACTTTCGGAATTCCATTCTGACCCCGATAGCTAATTTTTCACTGCCGACCGAAAATTGCCAAAAATTCAATTTGGCCAATTCAAGCCTAATTCTACTATGGACCTCAAATTCACATTTCAAACACACTCCTAAGTCCCAAATCACCTAACGAAGCTATCCGAGCCATAAAATTCGCATTCCGAGATCGTTTACCTATCAGTCAACTCTCGGTTGACTTTCCCAACTATTAAGCTCATTTAAGAGACTAAGTGTCTCAATTCTCACCACGACCACTCCGAACCCGAACCAACTGACCCAACATATCATAATTAGGTTAAATAACATATGACAAAGCTGAAACGGGGGAAACGGGGTAAATCTCTCGAAACGACAACCGGATCGTTACAAATATAGTGAGGAAGAATAAGGATGAATTGATATTATACGGTAGGATCGGGTTGCGCGCAGCAACAGGTGTAACAAAGGTGGAATGTGGTGATATAAGGGTGAACCGTGATTGTGATGATTACGATATGGCGGGATCGGGTTGCACGCCGCAACAGTTTTATCTATATTTTGTTGTTTTTGTTTTTAAGAAGAAATAGGAGAGGATTGTGATATGTACGGTGGGATCGAGCTGCACGCCGCCACAGATTATATGCTTATGTTCTTTCTTCGACTGTGTAAGTTGTACGATAGCTTTGAATCGCACTTGAGGATTGGTTATAGCTGAATACTTATGAAACACGTTGGGTTCTCTATTATTCCTTGCAAGTTATTGTTTTTACGTTATTCTGCCTTCTTTTCTGTCATTATTATACACTGTATGCAAATTTTATTGTGAGTGTCCTGCAGTAGCCTCGTCACTCCTTCGCCGAGGTTAAGTTCGGCACTTATCAGTACGTGGGATCGGTTGTACTGATACTGCACTCGGTATTTTCTGTGCAGACTTTGGTTCTGGACCGAGTTGACCCAGAGTTAGTTGCCGGTATCATCTGATTGGAGACTCAAGGTAGTCCTGTCGCGTTCACAGGCCCTGAAGTCCCCGTCTTTCCTTTCTGTTTACTGTTTTCTTTTATTCAAACAGTTGTACTTCTTTCAGACTTGTATTTGTAGCAAAATTTCTGAAATGCTCATGAATTGCAACTCCGGATTCTGGGTAGAAGTAGCATGTAGTTAAAGTCGATATCTATATAATTTCAAGTTTGTTTCACTTTCTTTTTGCTTGTTTACTGATAATCACTAAATATGTAAAGAATTGGTTAAATAACTTCTAACGGTTGCTTGCCTGACAAGTGTGATGTTAGGCGCCACCACGATTTCGGCGGTGAGAATTTCGGGTCGTGACAAAAAGTGAATGATGGAGTAATAAATAGCAGACGACGAGCAGCTTATTCTTCTTTTCCAGTATTATTGAAGGAATTCTTGTGATCAGGAAGTAGTAATTAATTTTTCTGGACAGATTTTAGATGCAAGATTAATATAATCATTTTTTAATTAAATCAGCAAACTGAGGGAGAATTAATTAGCGGTCTACCACTTGTTTGTTGACAATACAGAAATTAAATATACATGAAAGAGGTAGATATATCCTAGACGAGGAATTGACTATTAGAGACGATCCTTTTTGTTTTCAAATAGTTATTTTTTTATATGGTTAACAGAGTGTTATATACGATATTTACACCAACAAGAAATAGATCGATGGACCCCTTTTAGATACTTTTAACTTTTAGCATGCTTAGAATGAGAAAAAAAAATTCATGTTTGAAGCCAGACAAGATTGACTAATATAATAATACGAAAAGTATAATCATCTGCATTAAACTCTCGCTATATGTCGGACCCTGAGGAGCAAAACATTTGTAGAACACAATAAAAGTTACACCATACTTATATTGTTACGTAAACAACACTTAGGAGCCAAAATTATTATCCCAACCGTAGTGCAGAACACAGCCATTAGGACCATGAAGACAAAGTCCATTATAACTAACAATCCAATAGCAAAGTTTATGTTCAGCACAAAGGGATATATCTCTCTTATAATCAAACACTTTAAACTCTCTTGACTTATCTTCTGCCCCCAATGCACACCAAAGTATATTTTCTTGATCATTACGTATAGGAAGATATATTGTATAAATAAATATTGACGCACCGATGATTCGTTTTCCGAGATCTTGTTTTCCATTCCAGTTGCATTGGACTTGTACAGGATGTGGTATTGTGTTGCGAATCTTAACAGTATAGGTTTCAGCTATGGAAGGAGAAAAGATGGAATAAAATGTGAGCAAAAAACATAAGGCAAAGTGATGGGTAATTAGGGAAGCCATCTATCTTGTTTGTGTGGTATAATATTTCCTTCCCTCTGGTCCTTTTTATATGTCAAATTTAACCAAAGCAAAATTTCCAAATATTTTGTCAGGTTAAAAAAGTCAGAAAGTCATTAATATTTTTTGTCCACCCTTAAACAAGACATATAGTTATAATTAGTTACTCATTTAGACGAGTGTGGATCAAACACTAAACAACACAAAAAGGACTCTCTTTTCTACTATTATAGAAGGGATTCTTGTGACCATGAAAATATTAATAATATTTCAGACTGATATTAGATGCAAGAATATTCTTCTTATAAAAATTGAATTAGAAATTGAGGGAGAATTAATTAGCGGACCCCCACTAGTTTACTGATTCCCACCGAATTAGCTTAAGGCGAGGCATTTTACATATGCCTCAGCGAGGCGTAAGCATTGAGGCACGGGGCGTAAACCCCATAGGTATTTAATTTTTAATATTTATAAAATAATATAATTACAGTAAATATTTATAAACAGAAAAAATTGCATAAAATTGAAGATATATATATATATATATCCTACATTGACATTCATCAAAACTTTCTCTCTCCGTACAAAATAACGATTCTTTACCAACAGTAACTATTTCCCCTCATCTGGGCGTCTGGTGCACACGTGCCGTCTCATGGAGACGTTGTCGACCAAAATCCGGCACGTCCTTCAGGGATAATGAAACCTCGAGTTGAGAAGACAACTCATGAAGAAGGAATTCCATCAACATCGAACTATGTTGTAGCTTTGAAATCTCCGACAATTCCGAGCCCGTGTGCAAATCGCTACGGCAACCTAGAGGTCAAAGCTCGTTATTCCACACATAATGGGATGCCAACAGTCATCATTAAAGCTTCTGACTAGTATGGAGTTATGATCGAGGAACGTAGGCTCACAATTGTAGGTAAGTTTCTAAGAACCCGACCTGAGATAGAAAAAATACAATCTAAGTTTGCGGAGAGAATCACAATTAAAGGTAAGGTCAAGATTGGGGTGTATGATCATCGTACATTCTTCTTGATTTCTCAAATGAAGATAACTACAAGAGTGTGTGGTACAGAATATCTATTGAAATCGAAGGCCAACTTATGTGGATTGAGAAATGGACAACGAATTTCAAGCCAGAGGAGGACTCACCTATAGTTCCTGTGTGGGTGCTTCTCCCTGCGTTACCATTTCATTTCCACACATGGCATTACGTTAACCAAATTTTGTCCCCTATTGGAAAAAACTCTCCCAATGGACTTGTCCACTGATCACAAGACTATACCAAGTATGGCTAAGGTCCCAGTCGAGCTAGATCTCACCAAACCAGAGCTTAATTCTGTTTGGGTATGTTCAGAAGATGAATCAAATCCATTGAAAGGCTTTACTCAGAGATTAGAATATAAGAGTGTTCCTAAGTATTGTAGACATTGCAAACTCCTAGGGCACTCCATAGTGCAGTGTAGAAAAATGGTGAAAAGAGAACAAGGGAATGAAACTACGAATGGGGAAAATATAACAGAAGCTAGGGGAACTAATGCAAGACATAATGATGGAAGTAAGGGAGGACAACAAATCATAGGTGAAAAAGATGAATTTGAGAACCAAAATAAAGAGAAGAAGGATGCTATTGACAGTAAGAATAAAAACAATGAGTCTCAGGCTACACAGGTGGAAATAACAAACAAGGATGAGGTGCCTACTATGGTAACCAGGCTGAAAGGAAAAAAGAAAAAGAAGAAGGTTCAAAAGATGCCAAAAAGAAGAGTAAAATGGTATTTAAACCAGTTCTATCACAGGAAAGTAGCAGATAGAATAACTAACAGGACCATAACGGGACCTCAAACACAACAAAATAGAATAAATGAAGAAACCAAAGGGGACAATAAGGAAATAGAGGACTTCGAGTGAAACAAAAATCAGGAAGGAACATCGAGCAATGCTGGAAGCAAAGAGGTAGTGGAGGAGAACATAGAGGAACAATTCAATCAATCAGAAGCCAGACAAAAGTATCAGGAAAATCAAAACCAAAAAGTTTAAATGGAGGGAAACGATTTACTAGCATTTAGCTCCGACTCCTCAAGCTTGCCTACATATGTAAAGGAGCAACCAAGAATACAACTAGTAGTTGGCCTAAATGCCAATGAGGTGCAGAGTGAAAATGGACAAGTAAACCTTAACTCTGTGTTTCGAAGCCTCTGTTAGCTCCTTTAAGCCTTTCTCGATTTGCGTATGCAGCCCGGGTATTTTTTCGGAAAGCTTTTATGTTAAAAATTGATAAAGTAAGAATTTTTACCTTTAAAACCTATTTGGATTGACTTCGATCAATATTTTGAGTAAACAGAACCGAATCTATGTTTTGACGGTTCCGATGGGTCAGTATCATGATTTGGGACTTAAGCGTATGCCCGAAATTGAATTCGAAAGTCCCTAGCTCGAGTTATTTCGTTTTGTCAAAATTGAAAGTTTAAAGGTTTAATGATTTTAAAGAACTAACCCATCTCTGACTTTATTGATATCAGGTTCGTATTTTAGTTGCGGATCCCGGTATAGGTCCATTACTATATTTATAACTTGTCTGTCAAATTTGGTGAGAAACAGAGTTGGTTTGAGTGATTTGGACGTCCGGTTGTTAAAATAGAAGTTCATAAGTTTTCTTAAAATTTTCATTTGATTTGATATCCGATTTATAGTTCTAGGTATTATTTTGGTGATTTGATTGTGCGAGCAAGTTCGTATGATATTTTTGGGCTTGTGTACATGTTTGATTTGGAGCTCGGAGGGCTCTGGTGAGTTTCAGATAGGCTATAGAGTGATATTGAACTTAATTGGAATGCTGGTGCATCAGGTCAGCAGATCTCGCATTTGCGAGGACTTGATCGCAAATGCGAGCCTCGCAAATGAAAAGTCATGCTTTCTTGCAAAGAGAGAGGGGGCTATCTCAGCTTCACTTTTGCGAAGAGAAGTCCGCAAATGCGCAGGGGCAGGGTTCGCATTTGCGGGAAAATGGACCAAGACAGACTCGCATTTGCGAGTCAAAAGTTTGCTTTTGCAAAAGCCTTGGCTTGCATTCGCATTTGGGATGATATCGGGCTCATA
Organism: Nicotiana rustica; assembly: GCA_005239535.1. NCBI lineage: Eukaryota > Viridiplantae > Streptophyta > Magnoliopsida > Solanales > Solanaceae > Nicotiana > Nicotiana rustica. The sequence goes on along the minus strand of ML526055.1, from coordinate 23,914 downwards.
GGTTTTTGGCTTTGAGAAGAATTGATGGCAATTACGTCATTGCAATTGCATCATCACAATTGCGTCATTGCATTGCGAACTTTGTGTCGCAATTGCGATAACTGCAGTTGGATAAAAAAAGGGAAAACTGGGATTTTGTTCATTTTGTCAAAATTTCAAAACTAGAAAACCCTAAAGGAAATTCTTTCAAGAACTTTTCTTCCCCGATTCTTCGGTAAGTGATTCTTACCTATTTTCTTTCAATCTTCCATTACACTTCATAAGATTTCAACTTTAAATTAAGGATTTTCATGGTAGAAGTTGGGGTTTGGGTAGAATTAGGGATTATTGGAAAATTGGAATTTAGACCTCAAATTGAGGTCGTATTTTGTGAAAAATTACATAACCAGGTTCGGGGGTGAATGAGTAATTGTGTTTTGGTCCGAATTTTAGGTTTGGACCAAGCGGGCCCTAGTCGATTTTGACTTTTTTGGGAAAAGTGTGGGAATTCTAAATTTATGCCTTGTAACTGATTCCTTTAGCAATATTTGACATTATTGAGTCAATTGTGGTTCGATACGAGTGGTTTGGAGGAGAATTATAGGAAATGGCCCCGGTAGAGCTCTGACTTAACTGCGGAGAAAGGTAATGTTGAGTATAACCTTGACTTGAGGGAATTAGGAACCCTAGAACTAAGTGCTATGTGAATTTCATGTGTTGCGGTGTATAAGCGAGGTGGCGAGTGCTTATCCACCAACGAACTTGTTTCTCTAATTTTCTGCCTTTCCTTAATTATCTCATTTTCTGCTTTAACTGTTATGTGCCCTAAATGCCTTCCATGCTTTAGTTGCTACATGTTAATCATTGTTTCTCATAATAAAATGTTAGGCCTCTTCATGCATTCATGACTTGATTTTATTTGCCTTAATTGATGTAATTGCACCTTGTAATTGTCATTTAATGGACTAGTCTTTCCGTGTAGTATTTCATACGTGAATTTCCAAGTTGGTACAAGGTTTCCTTACTGTTTAACTTTATATTCGTCAATTATGGTGGTTCTTGTGATTTGAATTATGAAATTTATTGTACTTAGGGATTAATTCTACTGATATTGTGGGATCCAGTTTCACGCCGCAACCGGTTAAATAAGGGTGAATTGATGCGGAGGAATAAGGGTGACTTTGTACTGATATGGTCATATCGGGTTGCACGCCACAACATGTGAAATAAGGGTGAATTTACACGGTGAAATAAAGGTGATTTGTGAAACTGATTTGTTATATGGTGGGATCGGGTTGCGCGCCGCAACATATATATTTATTTATGATTGTTGATATTGCTACGGTGGAATACGGAAGGATTGTGTAGTACGGTGGGATCGGGTTACGCGCCGAAACAACCTATGTGATTATATGTTTCTTGATTTGTATTGGTTGTCGGTATTTTCACTCAAAACTGTAAGGATGTTGTAAATCTGATAGTCACTAGCTTATTTCTTGAGGCTATAGCTATTATCTTACATCGACTGTCCTATTTTGTTCTGTATTTCTTTTTTCTGTCTTTATTATATACGGCGTACAGGTTGTAGTGTGAGTGACCTGCCTTAGCCTCCAGCAGCCCTGCCAGTTAGGATAGTTAGACCGATTGTTGTGGCACATGCCATTGATGGACCCACCATCTTTCTGAGGCTTTATGGAGACTGGAAAAGTTTACTAAGCTCTTTCCAGTTCAACTCAGTGGTGCACCTTTAGAGGACCCAAGGGATTATCTTGACAGCTGCCATGAGGTGCTGCGGAACATGGGTATAGTGAGACTAGTAGGGTCGATTTTGTTGTATTTCAGATGACGGGTTCTGCCAACAAATGGTGGGACTACGTGTTGACCAGACCAACTGGGTCGTCTGCTCTTACTTGGGACCAGTTCTCTCAACTATTCCTAGAGAAGTTCCTTCCTATCACATTGAGAGAGAGGATTATCGCCGGTAGTTCGAGCGCCTCGAGCAAGGCAGTATGACTGTTACTCAGTACGAGACCCATTTTGTGGATCAAGACCGTCATGATCTTGTGTTGCTTCCTACTGAGAGAGAGGGAGAGAGAGAGAGAGAGAGATGGTGAGGAGGTTTATTGATGGACTCGATCGCCCATTCAGGCTTCAGGTGGCCAAGGAGACCTGGGGCGAGATTTCTTTTCAGACATCTGCTAATGTCTCTAGGAGAATCGATGTGGTTCTTGCATAGGACAGAGGGCAGGGGTCTAATAAAAGGCCTCGCTATTTCGGTGGTTTTAGTGGTGTCTCATCTGGATGCAGGGGTACTTTTGGTTTGGTCCATCCTCCCAGACCATTGCAATCACCGCTTCAGTCATCCCACAATGATTCAGGGAGTCGTGGTCCTTATGTGCCTTATTATGGGCAACCAGGCTATAGTGCACCATCAGCTCGTATCAGTGCACCTCCAATTCAGAGTTATCACTGTGGTTATCCGGCCCGTTTGGGTCAGTCTCAATTTCAGAACACCAGGATTGATGTTTTGAATGTGGTGGTTTTGGGCATATCAGGAAGATCTGTCCGAGATTATTGGGTGGAACGCCATAGCAGAGTTCTCGTGATATGGTTTTAGCACCGGTTGCACCACCGCCCGCTCAGCCAGCTAGAGGCAAGGGTCAGCCGGCCAGAGGTGGAGGCCAGGCCGCTAGAGGTGAAAGGAAGGTTTTTAGAGGTGGAGGTCATGCCGCTAGAGGTAGATGCCAGCCAGTTAGAGGTTGTCCTAGAGATGTAGTCATATTGGAGGGGCCGAGCCCCGATGTTATGGTTTCCCAGCCAGGCCTAAGGATGAGTCGTTTGAAGCTGTTATCACAGGAATTATTTCAATTTGCCATAGAGATGCTTCAGTCCTATTTGATTCGGGCTCTACTTATTCCTATATGTCATCCTACTTTGCTTCATATCTGGTTTTTCCTCGTGATTCTTTGAGTGCTCTCGTGTGTGTTCCCATACCTGTGGGAGATTCTATTGTTGTAGAACGTGTCTATAGTTCGTGTGTGGTTACTATTGGGAGTCTCGAGACTAGCATAGATCTCCTACTTCTCGATATGGTAGATTTTAATATCATCTTAAGTATGGATTGGTTGTCATCATATAATGCTATATTGGATTATCGCGCCAAGATCGTGACCTTAGCCTTGCCGGGGTTGCCTCGATTAGAGTAGAGGGGGACTTCTGGCCATTCTACCAATAGGTTTATCTCTTCTGTGAATGCTCGGCATATGGTCAAGAAGGGGTGTCTAACTTATTTGGATTATGTACGCGATTCTAGTGCGGAGATATCTTCCATGGATTCAGTACCAGTTGTTCGTGAGTTCCTAGAGGTGTTTCTTGTAGATCTACCGAGGATGCCCTACAGAAATATTGACTTCTGTATTGATTTGGCCCCGGGCACTCAGCACATTTCTATTCCACATAACGTATGGCCCCGCAAGAGTTGAAAGAATTGAAGGAGCAGTTGCAAGATTTGCTTGATAAAGGCTTCATTAGACCTAGTGTCTCGCCCTGGGGTGCGCCTGTGTTGGTCGTGAAGAAGAAAGATGGATCGATTAGGATGTGCATAGATTATCAGCAGTTGAACAAAGTCACCATCAAGACATCTATTCGGACTCGATATGGGCATTATGAGTTTCTAGTGATGTCATTTGGGCGGACGAATTCCACTACGGTATTTATGGATTTGATGAATCGCGGGTTCTGATCTCGGCCAAATCCACACCACAATTAAGTAGTGAGGCGGTCGATGCAATAATAAACCCAACAAAGGTCGGGATCGAATCCAAAGGGAGTTAAAATATGGTATTAGGTGTATAGCTAGGTTGATTGTAAGTTTTGTCTCAAATTACACTTCCACAAAATTGATCGGTGTTCTACTTTTACTTTACTCTATTGTTTGCAAGTATAAAACTAAGGACAATATTATTGGTTTTGAGTTTTTCAAATGATTAAAGAGTCTAGGGTCGTGACTTCTACCTAGGTAGTTATCTAATGGGTTGTAAACTCCAGGGCAAGTTTAATTAGTTGGGGACGTAATATAGCATCACATCCGAGTACTCACTCTATACCTCTCGGTAGTTTGAGTGATTTTTCCCAATTTGGCTTTCTCAAGTCAAAATGGGTATTTTCACAATACAAGTGATATTAGCTCAAGTCGGTTATTACTATCTCTAGGTTTAACCATTTAATTGGGGCTATCAATTTCTTAAGTTCACCCCAATTTCTTGTTAGCCAAGTTTTCCTAGACTTTGTCCCTCTTTCTCAAGTAGAGACTAAGTCATTTAGGCGTGAATCAATGTTTGCAACCATTAATTCTTGAGTTCTAGAAAGAACTAGGATAAATATCACTAACCCAATCACAAACAAACCCTAAATTAAACACCCAACAAATACCCATACTAGGGTTGGGTCACAACCCTAGCTAAAGATTTAGCTACTCATGAAAAAATACAGAAATTAAAGAAGAAATAAAGATAGAATCCATAATATGTGATTATGGGATGAAAATCTAGTGTTTTGAGACAAATCTAGTACAAAATTACTAAAAGAAGTAAGATAAAACGGAACAGGCTCTTCTAAAACATAATTTCCCCTAAAAATGACAAAAAGTCCTATTTATACTAAGCTAAAAAATCTAACAAAAATGCCCATGCGGAGGTTGTGAGGCCACACACTTGCTTCTGCGTCCGCACAATTATAGTGTGGTCTACATTCCTTGAACATGAGCTCTGGCTTTTGCTGGGCTTTTGCGGACTGCACAATTCTGAGTGCGGTCGCGCTCTTGATTATGCGGCCGCACAAAAATGATGCGGTCCGCACTCCTTGACTTTAACCCAGCTCTTTGATTCTATTTTTATGCGGTCCGCGTAATATTGTTGCGGCCGCACACTGGCCTCTGCAGCCGCATAAAATTCCTGCGGTCCACACATCTTCAATTTGAGGTTTTCCGAATCCATTCCCGTGCGGTCCGCACATCTTTACTTGCTCAAAATTCAAAGTCTCTTAACCTCTCTTCTGCGGCCGCACTAGAATTATGCGGTCCGCACAATGTGAAGCTGAAGTTGAGAGGGTTTCTTCATTGTTTTCCGCCGCACTAGAATTTTGCGGTCCGCACTCCAAGTATTTTCACCCTATTTTTTTCCTTGTCTAATTTCGACTCCTTTTTGAGTTGATTTTCACTTTCTTGGCTTGTTTCCCTTTATTCCTGCAATAAAGCTCATTTCATTAGTTCTTCAGATACCTTTAAGCATTTTCTAGCTAAAACACAAGTAATAGAATGCAAATAAGCGGTCTGAATCCCTGCTTATCAACTCCCCCAAACTTAAGCTTTTGCTTGTCCTCAAGCAATTAAGGCAATTACCACCTTCACTGGAAAAAGGGATATTTCAGTTGGCCTAAGGTGAATCAATCATGCATCAATTGGGACTAACAATTACCCAACATATATGAATTATCAACAACACAATGTTTTGACTTTTTGAGTGCCATAGTTCTAATGTGACACTAGAGCATCAAGAGTTCACTCTATTCATCAAGGAAGCTCGCTCTTTCATGTAGGTCATTGTGGATCCCAAAATCCTCCTGCTCTACTCTCCATTAGAAACTCTCACTTTTAACACTCGAAGCAAGGATTGTAAAAAGTTCGCGCATCTCTCTCAAAAGAATCTCACAAGTCCGGCTCTAAATACCGGAAGCTTTCCCCTTATGTAAATCACCACTAATGTAAGCTCACTCAACTTGAAATCATGTAGGGGTTTTGCGGGATGTAATGAAGGCTTTTGGACCAATGTAGAACTTGTTGGAATATAATAAATAGTTTCATCATTCCTTAAGCACTTCATTTTCTCTTTTCGGCTCATACTTTCTCGACTCTTTGAGTCATTTTCTTCTTCCTTGGGGGGGGGGGGGGGAGGGACTAAAGAGATATAACTTCACTCTTTCTTGATCATGACATTCATTTTCTTCCTCTTTTATTTACTCCATGCCTTTCATCATTGTTTTCTTTGAATCCCTTCAACTTTACCTTATTCACTTTCTTCTTGGAATTTTTCTTTTTGGTCTTTCTTTCTTTTCTTTGCTTTCCCTTTTTTTCATTTCTTTATTTTCTTTGTACCTTTTATCACTTTCAAATTCCTTGTCTGTCCCCCAAACTTATGTTCTTGCCAATTGTTTCTCAATAATGCTAAGGAAAGATCTGGTGCCAAGAGAGGGTTATTACAAAACGGATAAAGGCTTGTAACGTAGTTATTGAAAGAAAAAGGGTTTCAGCCCAAAGAGGTTGACTAAGGATACCACATTGGTAGGCTATGGAAGTTTTCAAATTTCAAATTGGATGAAGGAGAGACTACAATCATTTCTGAAGCAAATCCACACTTATAATTTCTCCTAGAGAAACATTTGGGGCAAATTCTAGACTATTGACATGGGAACTTGGACTTGTAATTCAATACCTCACCATAAGTTATTGAATCACAACCCTAGATAAGATTGAGAATCACAAATGGCTCGACTGAACCACTCGAGGACTATAAGTCAACAAAAAAGTCTAAAGGTCACAACTAGAGCTATTTTATGCCAACAACTTTGTTTTTAACCATAAGGTCGGAGGTAAATGTGTTAATACCAAGTGAAGCATGCTTTAGAAACTTTTATTCATTACTACTATATTTTCCAAAACATAAAAGAAAACAGACTCAATCTCTTAAGAAGGTTGTCACGCCATTCATTGTAGGGAAGAACCATCCGTTTCACACAACATCCACCTTTGGAAAGAACCATGACATTAAGAAAATCAAAGGCTTAATGTTCACATAAAACGTAAAAAGAAGCTAACAAATTAAAAATAAGCTACTAAAGTAAATAAGAAGTTATACTACTAAGGAAAAACAAACTAAAGAAGTTATGAAGTAAACTACAAAAAGCAAAATGATTATACAAAATGCAGTAAAGCGAATATATACATAAGGGAAATGAATATATACGTCAAATGGGGAGAATATATACATGCCAAAGAGAAAATAAAGTTAAAGGGAAATAATAGTGTAATAGTTATTACATGCCAAATGTCAATGTCAATCAATCAAAATAGACCACCCCCAAATAAAATTAGCAGTTCCCCCAATGCTAATAAAGAAGAAGAGCAGGGAAGGGTACAGAGTGAAGAAAACTCCCAATGTGCTCTCAGTATGCATGGGGTCCTCAGCACCCTCTGTCTCCTCTAAATGTATGTCATCATCTCCTGGCTGAGGGACAACTGGGTTGCGGAGCATCTGTATAATCTCCTCAACAGTGTGTGCATTCGCAACCGGTTACTCAGACTGGTCGACTGCTGCCTTTAATGCCTCTGGTACTGCTGCTGGGACTGTTTGCTCCATGAGCAGGTCCAATGGAATATCTCCGGTAGATGCAATATTTTCAATCTCTTTGCGCAACTTCTCCACCGACTCCTTTGATACCTAAAACTTCCGCATCTTCTCGACCTGGTTGCCAAATCCTTAATGACCTACCCATGCGTCGCTAGAGTCTCTATAATGGTCTTTTGGTTGTCTAGAATTTTCTTCAATGTTTCCTCCACTGACGGAGGTACTTGAGGCTCTGCTGCAATAGCACTAGATATGTCACTCAGCTTTGTAGTAGCTGCCTACATCCAGTTGTTGAGACTCGCCAATGTCTGGGAGACTCGCAGTGTAGTCTGAGGATACGTGGATGAGGCCGGAACTGATAATGGCATTGATATTCTAGCAGAAGCAGGTGGTCCGGATGATGAAGGTGGCATGGCTCTATCCTGGTTGAAGTATCGGCTGCTGTGGAAGGCTCGACAGCTGAATCAGTAACCACTAATGTTGGCTCCTCAGACTGGTCAACAGAGGTAGTAGCTTTACCCTTGAACTTTGGTTGTCATCTCCCTGGAGGTGGTACCATGAAAAAGGCTTCTTGGCCTTTACCTCGACGTCATAATGCTTCGGCTCCACCCTTTGATCCTTGAAGTATTCTGTGAGGAAGTTTGGGTAGGGATATGATCTCTTTTCCTTCTGAACAACTAAGGTAATGTTTGAGGAAATCAAGTCTCCCACATTTATTGGATATCCGGCAATAATGGATGCCACCAAAACTGCACAGGGAAATGAGAGGATGTTCTTATTGAGGCATGGATCAATAAGGCTGCACACGAATGTCTGCCACCCTTTTTCTTTAAATTTTAGGGTGGCTCGGACTATTGGAACCTCTGATGTGAGCCACGGAGGTGTTGACCCTCGGATTGCCAGAATCTCAACTAGCCACGGGCGAGCTACATCTCCCATAATATTTTTTCTAAGTATTGCACTGCTAACTTCTTCAAACCCCACATATGAGTTTGGTGCACAAGAGTCAAAACAGATTTTCAGATTGCAGACTTTTTTCACCTTGGTACCCTTTTTTATGTGAGAAAAGTTGGCATAGAATTATTTTACCAAGTGCTCATTTGCATCTAGAACTCCGTGGGTGAACCATTTCCATCTTTTGCGCTCCTGGAATTATCTACGGACATCGAGGTTGTTCTTGTTCAAATCCTTCATCAAGAATTTTCGCTCAAGAGAGAGCGACCTCTGTGACCACTATTATCTGAATTTAGCAAAAGCATTGGCACTGACAAATCTCTCTTCCCATATCTCTGGCCTCCTTGATCTTTCTAAACATCCCACTGCAGTATCACCCTCTCTCCCATCGTTTGGACATCATCATCATTGTCTACATTAATTGGTTTAGCTGGAGCATGTGAGGAAAAGGGCTTAGAGGCTTGACTACCCACCTCCGAACCTTCAGAAGAACTGGAAGAAGATGATGATTCATTTACCAAGTGGAGTCTCCTTAGGAATTAATGTGATTGGGCTTTCGGCTATGTTTGCACAGAGTTACCCTCATAAGCTTCCCCGAATGGGAGGTACTCACTGGTCTCAGAAGGTTTAGGGGCTCTATTAGCTGTAGTTTTCTTTCTTATGACCCTTTGAGTGCTAGAGGTATGTTGCTTTTTCCTCGACCCCCGCCTTGGGAGGGTTCTGCCCTCCCTTTAAATGTATCTCCTCTACCATGTGAGAAACCCATTGTCTGCAACACATAAGTAGTAGATATCAGTTAGAATTGAAGCTCATAATGTATACAGAAGCATGATTGAAAGTTGTAGTAACACAGTCTCAGAAGGGGTAGTGCGGACCGCACAAAAGTGTGTGCGGCCGCAGACTGGCGAGTGCAGACCGCACAAAAGTGAGTACGATCACACAGTCAAAAGTGCGGACCGCACAATATTGAGTGCGGCCGCACAGCTCCAGGTTCAGACTACTGGGGTCTCTAATGTTTCATCAGTGTGGACCGCACAAAAATGAGTGCGGCCGCATAACCAAAAGTGTGGATCGCACAATTTTAAGTGCGGCCGTACAATTTTAGGTGCGGCCGCACATCCCCAGGTTCAGACTACTAGGGTCTTTGATGTTTCATCAGTGCGGACTGCACAAAAGTTAGTGTGGCCGCACAAGTCCACTGCGGATCACACAATTTTGAATGCGGACGCACAATTATCATACTTGCCTAACTCAGGGAGCTGCGGACTGCACAGAAATGTGTGCGGCGACATACCCTCTAATGCGGACCACACAAAAGTGTGTGCGGCCACATAATTTGAATTTCATGGGCACTGCCTTACGATTCATACAAGGTTTTTTGCTAATTAGAAATGGCTCTAGCAATTAAGCATGATTAGCTACCTATCCATGCCCCATTGAAAATTTAAGATTCTACCTATATGATGCTAAGCAAGAATGACCATCTATTGACATTATTAGGCATGAAATTAACCTTAGATTAAAGAACTAAAACAAAGAAAAAGAGGAATAAAATAAAGCACTAAAATTAACATACCAGTAATGAAGATACATGTCAGATTCGACACTGATGAAATGGGGGAAGATTGAGAACAATGGGGATATGCACTGTGCTAGCTTACTTTCAGAGTTCAAAGGTCGTAAAATATAAACAGTTGAGTAAGGCCCTATTAATACTTAGACCCGTTTGGCCCAGAATTTATCTGAGTGCGGTCGCACATATTTCAGTGCAGTCTGCACTCCTTACCTGTTCCTTGAAGTAATGTTGCGGTCAGCACAACAATGAGTGCGGTTGCAGAATTTGTGCGGTCCGCACAATTTCTTTTTGCGCCCGCAAATCATTAAGGAAATTTGACAGGCTAAACTTCAGAGATCAGGCATTTAACATCTCCCAATTGTGCGACTGTGCACAGAATTGTGCGGCCGCAGAGTGATAGTGCGGTCCGCATAATTCTGGTGAGGTCCGCATTTTTGCAACACTTAGTCAATTTTTCTTGCAAAGTCCCTGCAATGCACACCCATATTCCTGCATAAACTTCAAAACTAGTTAGCACAAAACAAATCCTATCTACTTTAAAGAAGAAAAACAAGAAAAAGAAAACAAGACACATGGGTTGCCTCCCAAGAAGTGCCTGATTTTACGTCGCGCCACGACGCATGTTACCATCAATCAGTTGAAATGGAGCAGTTCCACAATGTGGCCATCATCCACCTTGCCAAGATAGTGCTTCATCCGATGCCTATTGACTCTAAACATCTCACCATTCTTATTTTTCTGATCTAAAGCACCAAATGGTGTCACATGTACAATTTCAAATAGGCCACTCCATATTGATTTCAGCTTTCTCTGAAACATCCGCAACCGAGAGTTGAATAAAAGCATAAGGTCAACTTCTTTGAATTCTTTTTCCGGATATACTTGTCATGGAAGTACTTCATCTTGTCCTGATACAAGGACGAACTGGAGTATGCATGGAACCGGAACTCATCAAGTTCATTCAATTGCTCCACCCTAAGATTTGCAGCTACATCCCACTCAAGGTTAAGCTTCTTCAATGCCCACATAGACTTATGCTCAAGTTCCACCGGAAGGTGACAAGCTTTCCCGAACACTAACCGATACATAGGCATACAAATTGGTGTTTTGTAAGTTGTTCTATAAACCCAAGGAGCATCGTCAAGTTTCTTCGACCAATCAATCCGGTTGGCATTCAGAGTCTTTGATAGAATACTCTTGATCTCCCGGTTGGAGACTTGAACATGTCCACTTGCTTGAGGATGATAGGGGGTCGACACTTTGTGAGTGACACCATACTTTGAGAGGAAAGTATCAAAAGCCTTGTTGCAAAAGTGTGATCCCCCATCACTAATGATGGCCCTTGGAGTACCAAACCTTGTGAATATGTTCTTCTTCAAGAAAGCTACCACACTCTGTGCTTCATTATTGGGAAAAGCCCCATATTCAACCCATTTGGACACGTAATCCATAACTACCAATATATAGGTGTTCCCACATGAGCTCACAAATAGACCCATAAAATCAATGCCCCATACATCAAAAATATCAATCTCTAGGATGGTGGTGAGGGGCATCTCGTTTTTATTGGATATCCCACCGTCCCTTTGACATTCAAAATAATGCTTAACGAGATTGTTAGCGTCCTTGTAAAGGGTAGGCCAAAAGAATCCACAGCTTAGCACCTTTTTAGAAGTTCTCGCTCCACCATGGTGACCACCATATGGAGAAGAGTGGAAAGTTTCAAGAATACCCTATTGTTCTTCTTCTGGTACACTTCTTTGGATAACACCATCAGTACAAATTTGTAAGAGATATGGCTCATCCCAATAGTAGTCCAGGCAGTACCATTTGAGCTTCTTCCTTTGGTTTGAAGAGAACTTATTCGTAACAATGCCACTCACAAGATAGTTGGACACTTCGGTAAACCATGGCATCCCGGTCATAGAAATTGAAAGGACTTGCTCGTCAGGAACTGAATTATTGATCTCAAGGCCATCATGTGGCCTCCCCTCCTCCTCCTATTAGGACAAGTGGTCCGCCACTTGGTTTTCACTCTCCTTGAGGTCTTGGATCTCAAGATCAAATTCTTGTAAAAGAAACACCCACCGCATCAACATTTCCTTAGAGTCTTTCTGGCTCATCAAATAACGAAGTGTCGCATGGTCGGTGTGAAAAATCACCGTTGTACCCATTAGGTACGGGCAGAACTTTTCCATATCAAAGATAATGGCTAGGAGTACTTTCTCGATCCTCGTATAGTTGACTTGGGCCTTGTTCAAGGTCTTACTAGCATAGTAGACCTGGTAGAAGATCTTGTTAATTCGTTGCCCCAATACCACTCCAACCGCCACATCGCTCGCATCACACATGAGCTCAAATGGTAAGCTCCAATTTGGCGCGGTGATAATAGGAGTGGTAGTCAATTATACTTGAGTAGTTCAAATGCCTTCATACAATCTTCATTGAAAAGGAACTTGGCATCTTTCTCCAAGAGTTTGCACAAAGGGATTACCACCTTAGAAAAGTCCTAGATGAATCGGCGGTAAAACCTCGCATGACCTAGAAAGATCCTCACTCGCTTTAAGGAAGTAGGGGGAGGGAGTTAGGATATCACTTCAATTTTTTCTTTATCAACCTCAATACCATTCTTGGAAATCTTGTGACCAAGTATAATGCCCTCCTCGACCATAAAGTGACACTTCTCCTGATTCAACACCAAGTTAGTTTCCTCACAACGTGCCAATACCTTATCCAGGTTATCCAAGCACCCTTCAAAAGAATTTCCCACGACAGAAAAATCATCCATGAAAACCTCGATAAATCCCTCCACCGTATCGGTGAAGATGACCAGCATACACCGTTGAAAGGTTGTCGGTGCACTGCATAACCCGAACGACATATCCGAGAATGCGAAAGTGCCATAGGGACAAGTGAAAGCGGTCTTCTCTTGGTCATCAGGATCAATAAGAATCTGGTTATATCTGAAATATCCATCAAGGAAACAATAATAAGAACGTCTAGCTAACCTATCCAACATTTGATCAAGAAATGGAGGCGGAAAATAGTCTTTTCGAGTAACTTTGTTGAGCTTCCTATAATCCATACACCCTCTCCACCCGGTGACATCTCTTGTAGGGATGAATTCATTTTTGTCACTTGTTATCACATTCATGCCTCCTTTCTTTGGGACACATTCCACCGGCGAGGTCCACGAACTGTCGGAAATGGGGTAAACAACCCGGCGTCCAACCACTTGATGATCTCTTTCTTCAATACCTCTTACATGGCCTCATTCAATCGTCTTTGATGTTTCATGGAGGGTTTGGCATGCTCCTCCAAAATGATTTTGTGCATGCAAAAGGCGGGGCTTATACCCCGAATATCTGCCAATGTCCAACTAATTGCTTTCTTCCTCCTTTGGATCACCGCAAGGGTGGAATCTACCTGCACGTTAGGTAAGCACGAGGAAAGAATAATAGGTAAAGTGGAACAAGGTCATAGAAACTCATACCTGAGGTGTGAAGGCAAAGGCTTTAACTCCAAGGTGGGTGGTTCCTTGATTGAGGGCTTTTTTGGTGGAGTCTTCCGATTTTAGAGATCTAACGAAAGCTTTCGGGCCTCATAAGTATACGATCCCATTCCTTGCAATTCATTGACAAATTCTACAAAGCCTTCCTTCTCATCCTCATCATGATTTAATAACACAGCTTCTAAGGTATTTTCATTATCTATCACAGCGCTTGTGTCATCAATATTTACTTCGGTCACAAGATCCACAAACGAAACCCACTTTGTTACTATTTGGCTGCCTCATTGAATTACAAATATGGAACACCACTTTTTCATTGCCCACCCGGAAGGTGAGCTCACCAGCTTCCACATCAACTAATTCCTTCCCTATAGCAAGGAATGGTCTTCCCAAAATGATTGCCACCTCATAGTCTACCATACAGTCAAGTATCACAAAATCTACGATAAGGATGAACTTGTCTACCGGAACTAACACATCATCAATTATCCCCAGTGGCCTTTTTATTGTCCGATCCACTATTTGAAACCTCATGGATGTGGGTCTTGGTTGCCCAATCCCCAACGTTTTGAACACAGAATAGGGAACCAAGTTAATGCTTGCCCCCAAGTCACATAAAGCTTTGGCAAAATTGGCACTCCCAATAGTGCACGGGATTGTGAAAGCAACAGGGTCTTCCAACTCTGGAGCCATGGAGTGAACAATAGCACTCACTTGATGTGTCATTTTGATCGTTTCACAGTTCATTAATCTCTTCTTTGTTACCAAATCCTTCATGAACTTGGCATATCCCGACATTTGTTCTAAGGCTTCAACCAACGACACATTTATGGACAAACGTTTCAACATATCAATGAATTTCTTGAATTGATTCTCATTGTTTTTCTTTGCGAGTCTTTGAGGATATGGAGGAGGAGGCCATGGAAAGGGTTCCTTGGCCTTTTGCACTACCGGGTTTGGTATGTCTATTACATGCTCCCAAGATGGGTTGGCAACATTTTGTGTTTCCAACACACTCTTATCAATGTCTATCCCCACCTCTTCATTATCTTGAACCTAATTTCTTGGCTCATAATCATCTCGAACCAACACATCATCATCCACATTTATTCGTTTGGTTTGAGGTACTAGCAACTCCACCTCTCCCGCTTCTTGTTGTCACGACCATTGCATGCCCCGTATTATTCCCACCCTTCGTGTTCACCTCCGTATTATTAGGTAGTTCCCCCTTTGTTACCACCCTTTGGGTTCACCACCGTATCACTAGGTAGTGTCCCCTTAGGACGTGTATTTAAATCTTGAGAAATTTGACCAAGTTGAATCTCCTAGTTTATATAAGTGTTGTGGGAAGCTAATTGGGCATCAGAGTCGGTGTTTTTCTCCATCATTTGCTTAAGTATATTTTCAATCCGTCCAATTTTACTATTGGAAGAACTAGGACCTTGCGACGAATATCGAGGCGGGTTATTTGGTTGTTGATACATCGGAGCCTTTGAAAGCCCTGTCCCCGATTTCCTTGATTGCTATTGTTCCAACCCCCTTGATTATTGTTTCCTCCTCAATTGCTTTGATTGTTGCCGCCCTATTTACCATGATTATTTCCTTCCCAATTGCCTTGATTACCCCAATTGCTTTGATTATTGTTGTTCCCCCAATTGCCTTGGTTGTTGTTGTTGTTCCCACCACTCCAATTTCCTTGGTGGCCATTGTAGATTTGGAGCATTGCTTCTTTGACCTTGATAATTGTTGACATATTGAACCTCTTTATCTTGCTCTTCATATGTATCATCTTGATTATACCCACTATTACTTTGCTCAAATTGTTCCGAATGGTTTTGTACTTGTTGACCTCATTGTCGTCTCTTGTTTTCCATCATGTTCACCCCTTCCATATCATTCACATGTTTCATCCCTTGAACATGTTGAAGCTGAGCCTTAGCCAATTGGTTCGTGGTGGTTGTCAACTCTGCAATGGCTTTCCCATGATCATGTAGCTCCTTGTGTAGGTGAATAACATTTGGGTCACCCTGAGGAACATTGGATCTACTTTGCCACGCCGAAGAGGTATTTTCCATCTCATCCAAGATTTCACAAGCTTCAAAATAAAGCGTGTTCATGAAGTTACCCCCGGCGAGTTGATTTACCACACACTGATTTGTTGTGTTGATCCCCCTGTATAAGGTCTGTTGGATCATTGCCTCGGTCATATCATTGTTCGGGCATTCATTGACCATGGTACGATGTCTTTCCCAAATCTCATGCAATGGCTCATTGGGCTCTTGCTTGAAAGCTAGAATTTCATCCCTTAGTGTAGTCATGTGCCCCGGAGAGAAGAATTTGGCAATGAACTTCTCGGCCAACTCATCCCAAGTGTGGATGGAATGATAGGGAAATCTCTCTAACTAGTCCAAAGCCTTTCCGCGTAGAGAAAAGGGAAACAACCTTAACCTCAGTGCATCCTCGGAGACATTTGTTTGCTTGCTCCCTCAACAAGTATCAACGAAACCCTTGAGATGCTTTTAGGCATTTTGGTGTGGAGCTTCGGTGAAGAAACCCCGTTGATCAAGCAGTGTAAGCATCACATTTGTTATTTGGAAGTTACCCGCCTTAATCCGGGGGGGACTATTTCACTTGCATATCCCTCGTTCGGCAACACCCGGTGTGCTACTCTTGGTGGAGGTGGGGGAGGGTTTGGGATATTATCATGAGGGTGTCGCCCTCTCCTGTTTACTTGAAGATCGGGATGAACCTTATCCACTTGATCATCATCTACCTCCTCCCCCAATGGTAATTTTCTGAGGGGATCGTTGTTAAGAGCCATTTCGTACCTAAAAGCAATTCACAAACAAAATTAGTGACTCGGAAAGAAAGAAAGAAAAAACACACAAATACCTACATATATAACTAAATCCGGTTATCTCCCGGCATCGGCGCCAAAACCCGATCTCGGCCAAATCCACACCACAATTAAGTAGCGAGGCAGTTGATGCAATAATAAACCCAACAAAGGTCAGGATCGAATCCAAAGGGAGTTAAAATATGGTATTAGGTGTATATCTAGGTAGATTGTAAGTTTTTGCTCAAATTCACTTCTACAAAATTGATTGGTGTTCTACTTCTACTTTACTCTATTGTTTGCAAGTATTAAACTAAGGACAATATTTTTGGTTTTAAGTTTTTTCAAATGATTAAAGAGTCTAGGGTCGTGACTTCTACCTAGGTGGTTATCCAATGGGTTGTAACCTCCAGGTCAAGTTTAATTAGTTTGGGACGTAATATAGCAATCACATCCGAGTACTCACTCTATACCTCTCGGTAGTTTGAGTGATTTTGCCCAATTTGGCTTTCTCAAGTCCAAATGAGTATTTTCACAATACAAGTGATATTAGCTCAAGTCAGGTATTACTATCTCTAGGTTTAACCATTTAATTGGGGCTATCAATTTCTTAAGTTCACCCCAATTTCTTGTTAGCCAAGTTTTCCTAGACTTAGTTCCTCTTTCTCAAGTAGAGACTAAGTCATTTAGTCATGAATCAATGTTTGCAACCATTAATTCTTGAGTTCTGGCAAGAACTAAGCTAAATATCACTAACCTAATCACAAACAAGCCCTAAATTAAACACTCATCAAATGCCCACACTAGGGTTAGGTCACACCCCTAGATAAAGATTTAGTTACTCATGAAAATACAGAAATTAAAGAAGAAATAAAGATAGAATCCATAATATGTGATTATGGGACGCAAATCTAGTGTTTTGAGACAAATCTAGTACAAAATTACTAAAAGTAGTATGAGAAAACGGAACAGGTGCTCTTGCTTCTACGGCCGCACAATTATAGTGCGGTCTACATTCCTTGAACTTGAGCTCTGGATTTTGCTGGACTTCTGCAGACCGCACAATTCTGAGTGCGGTTGTGCTCTTGATTATGCGGCCGCACAAAAGTGACATGGTCCACACTCATTGACTTTGGACTTGAACTCAGCTCTCTGATTCTGTTTTTATGTAGTCAGTGTAATATTGATTGCGGCCGCACACATCTTCAATTTAAGGTTCTCTGAATCCATTCCTCTGCGGTCCGCATAATAGTGAGTGCAGTCGCACAATATTTATGCGGTCCGCACATCGTTACTTGCTCAAACTTCAAAGTCTCTGAACCTCTCTTCTGCGACCGAACTAGAATTATGCGGTCTGGACAATGTGAAGCTGAAATTGATAGGGTTTCTTCATTGTTTGGGGCCGCACTAGAATTGTGCGGTCCGCACTCCTTTTTGAGTTATTTTCACTTTCTTGGCTTGTTTCCCAATATTCCTGCAATAAATCTCATTTCATTATTTCTTGGGATACCTTTAAAAATTTTCGAGCTAAAACACAAACAAAAGAAAGCAAATAAGCGGTCAAAATATCTACTTATCATGTTCAAGCCCTATTTGGATTCCTTTGTGATTGTGTTTATTGATGATATCTTGATTTATTCCCGCATTCGAGAGGAGCACGATCAGCAACTTTGGATTATACTTCAAACTCAGAGGACAGCCAGTTATATGCTATGTTTTAAAAGTACGAGTTTTGGTTGAACTTAATCGCTTTCTTGGGGCATGTCGTTTCGACAAAGGGCATTTAGGTGGATCCTAAGAAGATTAAGGCAGCTCAAAACTGGCCTAGACCCACTTCAGCCAAGGATATCTGGAGTTTCTTGGGTTCGGCGAGTTATTACTGTTGGTTTGTAGAGTGGTTCTCATCTATAGTAGCCCCATTGACCAGGTTGACCCATAAGGGTGCCCCGTTCAGATGGTCAGATGAGTTTGAGGCGAGCTTTCAGAAGCTCAAGATTGCTTGACTACAATGCCAGTGTTGGTGTTACCCACAGGTTCTGGATCTTATACGGTATATTGTGATGCATCTTGTGTTTTTCTCGGTGCAGTATTGATGTAGGATGGTAGAGAGATTGCATAGGCGTCACGACAGTTGAAGGTTCATGAGAAGAATTACCTTGTCCATGACTTGGAGCTGGCAGCCATTGTTCATGCACTGAAGATTTGGAGGCACTATCTTTACGGCATGTCGTGCGAGGTTATCACGGATCATCAGAGCCTTCAGTATTTGTTCAAACAAAATGATCTTAATTTGAGGCAGATGAGGTGGTTGGAGCTATTAAAATACTATGATATCACCATCTTGTATCATCCTGGAAGGCCAATGTGGTGGCCGACGCCTTGAGTAGAAAGGCCGCGAGCATGGGCATCCTTACGTACATTCCAGTCTGTGAGAGACCGCTTGCATCAGATGTTCAGGATTTGGCCAATCGATTCGTGAGGTTGGATGTTTCAGAGCCCATCCATGTTCTAGCTTGTTCAATTGCTCGAACATTTTTGCTTGAGCGTATCCGGGAGCGACAGTATGATGATCCTCATTTTCTTGTCCTTAGAGACACAGTGCGGCATGGTGGTGCCATGCATGTTACTGTTGGAGAAGATGGAGTTTTGAAGATGCAAGGTCGTATTAGAGGTGGAGAATGTGATGACTCGATAGGTCATCTAGAGTTTTAAATCTTAATTCTGTGTTTTGAAGCCTCTGTTAGCTCTTTTAAGTCTTCATCGATTTGTGTGCACAATTTGGATGTTTTTCCGGAAAGCTTTTGTTTTAAAAATTGATAAAGTAAGAAATTTGGCCTTTAAAATCTATTTTGGTTGACTTCGATCAACATATTGAGCAAATAGACCCGGATCTTATTTTGATGGGTCCAGTGGGTTCGTATCGTGATTTGGGACTTGAGTGTATGCCCTGAATTGAATTTGAAGGTCCCTAGCTCGGGTCATCACTTTTTGTCAAAAATTAAAAGTTTAAAGGTTTACTGATTTTAAAGAATTGACCAATATTTTACTTTATTGATATTGGGGTTGTATTTTTGTTTCCAAACCCAGTATAGGTCCATTACTATATTTATGACTTGTCTGTCAACTTTGGTGAGAAACGGAGTTGGTTTGACGTGATTCAGATGTCCGGTTGTAAAATAGAAGTTCATAAGTTTTCTTGAAAATTTCATTTGATTTGGTGCCGTTTTATATTTCTGTGTTAGTTTGGCTATTTGATCGCGCGTGTAAGTTCTTATGATATTTTTGGACTTGTGTGCATGTTTGGATTGGAGCTTCGAGGGTTCGGGTGAGTTCTAAATAGGCTACGTAGTGGTTTTGAACTTAATTGGAATGTTGTTGCAATAGGTCTGCAGATCTCACATTTGCGAGGACTTGATCGCAAATGCGAAGTCAGGTTCGCATTTGCGAAGAGGGAGGTGGCTGGGTCAGCTTCGCTTTTGCGGAGAAGTCCGCAAATGCTGGGGGGGCAAGGTTTGCATTTGCAGGAAAATGATCGAATTTGCAAGTGGAAGCAGACCAAGGCAGACTCGCATTTGCGAGTCAAAGTTCGCTTTTGCGAAAGCCTTGGCTCGCATTTGCGACAGGCATATCGCATTTGCGATGATATCAGGCTCCGAGGTTTTTTGCATTTGCGAAGAATTGATCGCAATTGCGTCATCGCAAATGCGAACTTTGTGTCGCAATTGCGATAACTGCAGCTAGGTAAAAAAAGGAGAAAACGGGATTTTATTCATTCTTTCAAATTTTCAAAACTAGAAAAGCCTTGAGGCGACTTTTTCAAGAACTTTTCTTTCCCTATTCATTGAAGAGTGATTCTACCTAGTTTCTTATAATCCTCCTCATTATTTAATTTAAACTAATAAAAAATGAATAAATTGTTTTAACATTAGATGTCTTGCCCTAGCAAGTGAAATTTTATGTTATCACGGTTTTGACGGTCAGAATTGTGGATCGTAAATATATTTTTAATATAGTGGACAAATAAAAATGAATGATAGATTAATAAATAGTAGATGACGAGCAACTTATTCTTCTTTTCCGGTATTATTGAAGGGATTCTTGTGATGAGGGGAGTAGTAATAAATTTTTCTGAACAGACTTTACATGCAAGAATAATATAATCAATGTTTTAATTAAATCAGCAGATTGAGACAGAATTAATAACCGGACGTCCACTTATTTGTTGATATATAAATAATAACGACACATGAAAGATAGAGAGGGACATCTTTTAGATACTTTGGCTTTCAAACTAGGGGTGTTCAAATCGAACTGGAAAATCACACCAATTCGAAAAATTAAACTAAATCTATTAAAAAACTTGACTAAGTTTGGTTTGACTTGATTTGGTATTGAGTAAAAAATCCTGAACCAAACCGACATATTAATATATAATTTATATATATATTTTTAAGACTTTATATTGAATTTTCTTTAAAAAAATATTAAAATATTTGGGATCCTCTCATGTCTTAACCTAAAAAGCCTACATTAACTAAAATTATTGTTGGACGACTATGAAAATAATTATCATGTATTACTAAAAAAGTCCTCTCATTAGAATATTTTAATAGATCATGTGTTTGTCAACTTTTTCAATATTTACTAAACATATACTCACTTATCAAAAATTTATCTATAACTTTAACAAAGTAAGATTGGAATAATTTTCATGTGACAAAAAAATCCAAAAACCAAAAAAACTCGACAAATCGAACCAATGCAAACCGATATAGTTAGTTTGGTTTGATTTTGATAAAACCAAACCTAACCCGGTCCAAGTACACCCTATTTCAAAGAGATGTTTTATATGGTTACAAAAGGCTATATACAATGTCTATACCACCGACAGATAGAGATGGACATCTTTTAGATACTTTAATTTTTAGCATGCTTAGGATGGAGAACAATTCTTTTAAGTTGAACACAAACCAAGAGTTGACTAATTTTTTTTTCCGGTTTCTCACTCGGTATTTAATACCTGTATTGAAACACGATTATATTCGAATTCGCGTTGCGTAGGGCCCCATTTGGGAGAAAGCGTTCCCTATCAAGAATTTTTCCATACCCAGGATTTAAATTCGAGACCACTAATTAAGAGAAATACAGTCTCATCCACTGCACCACATCCTTTAGTGGTGACTTAACTAATATCTGTAATACAATGTACAGTTATTGCACTAATCTCTATATGCCGGTTCCGACAAAACAGTTTTCGAACACCATAAACGTTACACCATACTTATAAAATCTTATTACGTAAACAATATTACCTAAACAACACTTAGGGTGTGTTTGGTATGTCGGAAAATAATTTTTAATTTTCTCATGTTTGGTTGGCTTAAATTTTTTAAAAAATATTTTCCTCATCAATTCATTTTCCTCCAATTGGAGGAAAATATTTTCCCTATTAAGAGAAGAAAAAATATTTTTCAAAACTCCTTGTCAACCTTCCCCACCATATTCCTTACCCTCACCAACTCCCTCCCCCTTCCCCCCACACCCACCCACCTAACTACACCCCATACCCTCTCTCAAAAAAGGTTTTTTTTCGTCACACCCATCCACCCCACCCCGCAAAAAAAATATTTTTACTTTTTTTTTCTTAATTTGAAAATTTCTGTTTTTTTTTTCTTGCATCCCTCCCTCCCCCCACTCCCGCACAAATTCTTTTTTTTTTTTACTTTTTTTGTAAGTTTTAAATTTCTGTTCTTTTTCTGCCCCTCCCCCGAGAAAAAATATTTTTTTATATATATATTCTCAGTTTTACTTTTTTCATCTTTCGGTTCACAGGTTCAAAATTTTACAAGTTTCAAAGATATGAGTTCAGAGGTTTATGTGTTTCGAATTATACTTGTTTAGAAATTATAAAGTTTACGGGTCCAAAATTTCGCTGTTTCGAAAGTTTTGTAGTTCAGAAGTTTATGAAATTTGTGGGTTCGGAAGGTTCTTGGTTCAAAAGTTTATGGTTTCATGTTCATTATATCAAAATTATTTATGAATACTTTTGAGAAAATATTTTCCTTGTTTTTTGCATACCAAACACCAGAAAATGAATAAGATTACTACTTTTTTTTCAAAAACATATTTTCTTGAAAAACATTTTCCATGAAAAATATTTTCCTTTGCACCAAACACACACTTAGGAACCAAAATTATCATCCCAACCGTAGTGCAGAGCACAGCCATTAGGACTATGAAGACAAAGTCCATTATAACTAACAATCCAATAGCAAAGCTTATGTTCAGCACAAAGGGATATATATCTCTCTTATAATCAAACACTTTAAACACTCTAAACTCTCCTGACTTATTATCTCCCCACATTGCACACCAAAGTATGTTTTCTTGATCATTATGTATAGGGAGATATATTGTATAAACAAATATTGACGCACCGATCGTTCGTTTTCCGAGATCTTGTTTTCCATTCCAGTTGCATTGGACTTGTACAGGATGTGGTATTGTGTTGCGAATCTTAACAGTATAGGATTCAGCTATGGAAGGAGAAATGATGGAATAAAATGTGAGCAGAAAGCATAAGGTAAAGTGATGGCTAATTAGGGAAGCCATCTATCTTGTTTGTGTGGTATAATATTTCCTTCCCTCTGGTCCTTTTTATATGTCAAATTTAACCAAAGCAAAATTTCCAAAAATTTTGTCAGGTAAAAAATCAGAAAGTCATTAATATTTTTGGCCACCCTTAAATAGTTATATAACTCATTTAGACGAGTGTGCATCAAAACATATAAAAAGGACTAGCAACTTACTTCTCTTTTCTAATATTATAGAAAGGATTCTTGTGACCATGAAAATACTAATAATTTTTCGGATGTTATGAAATACTTGCTTATGGTGGATGTCCATGACTTTTAAGGGAGTAACATGTTATAACTCTGTATTTGTAAAACAATTCTGGAAATANTTAATCCGAGCCCACTGAATTCACAGTGTTTCCTTAAGGAATTTAATCCCCTCCTAGTACCCAAGGTTATGGATTATTTCCTCCCAGGATAGAACGAATTTCACACTGGTGTAGTGGTACTTCAAACCCCAGTGTTTCAGCGAACTCAAAGTTCGGTAGCAAATCACACTTACTTGCTTTCTTTGAAGATGAATGTATGCAGAAAGAAGGAGGAGAACTCAGAAATTAGTATGTAAAATCTGAGAGAATGGACTTGTATTTATAGCCAAATTTGGGTTGAAATCTGAAGAGGTGCAACTCTCCATAATGGCTGTTTTTGCAAAAACGCCCATAAAGTAAATGCCATGACATAATTGGCTATTTACTCAATAATAAAGAGGGAAAATTGAAGGATAGTTAATTTTCTGTTACAAAATAGAAAACTAAATTCTGGATAATAACTGAAATGGATTTAATATTATTATTTATTTTAATATTAATATTTTGTTATTAAAACAAATATTTAATAACATTTCTGTTAATATTTACTATTAACAAATAAATTTTGTCCAAAAAATAATCTCTCGATCGATCATTTGACCGAATCCGAATCCGAGGCCGAGGCCGAGCCGAGCGAGCGACGACGACGACCACGGCGCGAGGCTTGCTTTCTTCTCAACTCTTTATTAGCTAGAAGAAGAGCAATTTCTTATAT
>ML526052.1:59672-72292 GCA_005239535.1 Nicotiana rustica | reverse complement strand
CCATAGGCTACAAAACTCAAGCACAACTGAGGTGCGATATATATATACTCTGGATCTCAAGAGTTATCCTGCTCACATAACGTCCCCGCTACGCGGGACCTCAACACATGAGAAATTATCAAGTTGTTTCACAACTCGTACGACATGATAACAATAACACATAAATTTGACGAAGACGGAACAAAACCCGCTATTCTAATACCTTTCCATGAAAAGCGCTCTACTAAAAGGAACATGCCTGGCTCACACGGAGCCCATAATCATATTTAAATCCACCCACAAACATCGAGCCACCTCGCTCGCACCAAACTTAGCTATTAGCTTTTACCTGGGTCCACATTAACCCATTTTTTCTCATAATACACGCGAACAACCATCATCACTGGGACTAACACCCCATAATCCATAATCAACTGAGCCGAACGCCCTCCAGGCGTAAATTCTAAATTAAGCAATATTGCACTTCTTTATACTCAGTCCAAATCTAAAATCCATCAAGTGACTACATGTCACACTTTATACAATCTTTTCACGGTCATGCTTCCACGACCTCCCACACAAGGAAACACGTCTACAAATCCATAACACCAACATGTTAAGGCCGCAAAACACATCAAGAACCCATGACCAGGGTACAAAGCCTCTTTCACAGAATATCAATCTCAGGTGACACTAAAGATAACACCAGCTTACTCTGAACTTTCAAACCATTTTTTTTCTCCTCTGAGCTCATGACATCCTCATAAACATCGGACCTAAGTCTTGATTCTTACTCCCAATTACATATTGCTTCCCACACTTAACATACCAACATGAGGTAGCACAAGAATTCCATCATAACTTTCGAACCACCAATAGGGTGAACACTTCATCATATAGAAACTTTTTACTTGACTCAGTTCAAGAGTACCATCTCAACACACGAGTGAATTCCCATTATCACCAAAATCATGCAAATCCTTAAGTAGTAGTTTATACCACCATAGCTTTTCTGGGGTCCGCCTATACCTGACAGGCCATAGCACTCAAATACTTCCACATAAAATTCGTTACAACGGTCGACAAGCCCCGCACACACCGGAAAAAACCACATGCCCAACTAAATCACATCAAGGGAACCAATCACTTCCGCAAATGTGCCATTTCAACCATGGCTAATCAATCTATCTTCTTTTATCATCACTAATTGCCTCAGGAACAATAACAACTTCCTTCAACCCATAGAAAACTCCACCCTTACTCATCCCAAGTGACCTTGATTCACGAGACCATGCTGCCCAAATCCCTCAACCCGTCTCTTAACCTTCTGATAATCTTTTCTTCAATCCGGAGTCTGTTTCTCTCACTCCTCCAATATTATCATGCATGCTGAAACATATCATAGAACATTCCAACCATCCTCCTCTTTCTCTGAAATTATTTTGCTAAATATCGATTCTCGACCATATTACTACCTGAAATCTTTAATTGCCGCATTCTTAACTTTTGAACTCATTAGGACCGCTATTGAGTGTCACCCACTCTGACTGGCCCTAAATACAATCAACCCCCAAGGCTCTTCTGGCACAGGAACACCTTTTTCAATAAAACACATGACTGAGTCACTATCCTTACAACTCGCCCATGCCTTAAGAATAAATTCTGAATCTTCCAAAGCCTAACCCTGCTCTGACCGGGACATATTTTGCACATATTCATCCAATCCCATGCACAATTACCATTTTACCCCTTTTTCCTTAGCCGAAATAACTTGCCAACATGCCAAAAATCCTCAACCCCATGCGAAGACAATCCTACAACCCAACTGCAGATGGTGGGACTCCCCCACTTAACCCGAAGCTACTCCTTGCACCACTCTAGATCCTGCAGAGATCCTTCATCCTTTTATAACATGATCTTTCTCAGCCAATCCATCCAATACTTCCAAATTCCCTTGTTAGCACTCCCTAAATAATTGAATTCTCTAGCATCATTCACACATTCTATCTCCTACCGACTAGCCACTAGGACCCCTCACAGAACCTGCCAACCCCACCATTGCTAATCGATCCCCAGAAGATAACCCACCTATGGAAATCACCCGCGGACACCTCCTAACGACGCTGGATGCTAGCTCTCTACGACTTCAATACCCCATCATATGCCCTACTTCATTTACATACTTACTAATTTGTCTGCTCCTCATGGACACCTATAATGCGCGACAAATATCTTCAATTTCCAAGTTGTGCTGCCGCTCCCTCACTTTGCGACTGCTCGACTTCCGCTTCTTACACCTGGCCTCCTAGAAATAGAACCACCTCCTAGCCTCATTCCAGGATCATTATTTGCCAACAGCATCCTTCAATACTTCTTCTCAATACTCTGACCCCACGCAACCGAAGAATCCTTAGCACCGACAAACCTAACACATTCCATTCGACCAATGACAACAACTACACGTCACAGGTGCATATCCCATCTCGCTTGAAGAAACCAAGTCTTACTACCTTATCAACCTCAATCGGACCATTCATAACCCAAAATGACATTCCTCTACCAGCGCAAAAGCACTGAAATCTCAAAATCACACTCTAAAAAGACCTCCCTTCAAACCATTCATCTTCCCCAACATACGGGCAAACGTCCTATCATCATATCGACACCGCGCGACAATCAATTGCAAACATTATCACTACCCGAGCGCAGCCTTAAGGCTCTCAGAAACACAGCTACTGAGCTGAAACAACATATTACCCTTTTCACAGGGCCATAACAACAACCACGACCATTTACACATGGAAGTATATCGAATTACATTCATAGCACCATTTCCATTTCCTCAAATTCCTGATCTATAGCAAGCGCTTCGCGACGCGTAAGATTGCGTAGGAATGAACATGGCATAAGCCTGAAAGGAATCAACTCGCACGATGAAAAATCAAGAAGGGGAGTACTCCTGACAGCCCTGTAGCCTCTCGAAGATAGGTACAACCATCTCCGTACCGATCCGCAAGACTCTACTAGACTTGTTCATGACTCGTGAGACCTACGGGAACCTAGCGCTCTGATGCCATGTTGTCACGACCCAAAATCCATAGGTCGTGATGGCGCCGGACACCACTGTCAGGCAAGCCAAATCCTTAATTAGTTGAAAAACATTCATGTTTTAACATTTTCGAAACCGTTACCTTTTCTTGCATTTCATAATCAAATAAGTAAATTTTTGTAAATTAATTACGACAACATCTAAAATTCTATTGTTTAAATATAGTGATCTAAAGATTTCACTTAAACAATTATCCCAATACATATCCCAGAACCCGATGTCACAATTACATGAGGAACTTCTAAGAATTTTACAAATATTACAAAGCCTGGCCGAAATACAACTGGACAAGGAAATTTAAAATGAAATAGATACAGTATGAAGGTGACTCTGTCAGCTGCGGATCGCCTCCGGAAGAAGCAACTCGCCTGAGTCTCTAAATCCTCCACATTTGCTATATAAGTACCTGTGCAATAAAATGCACAGCAAGTGTAGTAAGAGTACAAAAATAACGTGTACTCAGTAAGTCACCCGCCTAACCTCATAGAGGTAGTGACGAGAGGTCAATTTAGGAACTTACTAAAGGTCCATTTAAAATATTTAAGAGTGACTCTAAGCATGGTTTTTATCATCGGCAGTTTATAAAACAGGATTTAAACATCCTTCAATTTAGTTCCCATTTAACACTTTATATATTCATGATATTCACAATTAATCAACATGGTGATTTAATAAAATAATAATAAATCAACGGAAGGAACAACTTCTTCCAAAAGTCTTTTTAATAACTTTAAATCTTTGTCATTTCAATTGACAATTTAACATTCCAGGCCAGTAATCAGGCAAATATCATAGCAACTACGCAGGAAATATCATGTGCAAGCAATGCCGAGGGTCGAACGGCACGGACCAACAATAATAAATTGTGCACTGCCGAGGGGTCGACCGGCTCGAACCATAGATGCATCTATCTTCCCCGCTCCCGAATCGATCATGCGACACGATTAACATATTACGGCTAGCCTGCTCACGAATCATACATGTGACTCAGGTGCTCATATGAATACATACGAAAATACAGGGTCTTCCTGCTCGCGAATCAGTCAAGCGACTCAGGCACCCAAAGTTACACATATCCACACAATAAACTCATATTTTATCAAGAAAACTGTTTCTCTCAGGAAAGTGGTAAAATCTTTATTAAAAGAAACATGAGATATAGGTTTTGAAATCTTTGTTTTTGAAACTCATTTATCAAATGAGGTGATACTCAATGATACAATCCAGTCCAGGTACACATATATTCACAGCGGAAATAATTCTATTTTTAGAAGGATTTAACAATATGAACTCTACCTTAATTTTAAACTTTCGATTACGTTTCAGTCAAATTAGCAATTTAATATCACATATAGGGTTACATGTACACACATAAAGCATGCTAGTGGGTCCTATGCTACCCGAACATGGCAAAATAGTAGCTACGCACGGACTCCCGTCACCTCGGGTGTACGTAGCCCCCGAAGATAATAGCATGTAGTGAATTAGTTCACCTAGGGGGGACGATTCCCCCTCACAAAGTTAGAAAGGAGACTTACCTCGCCTCGAAAATCCAACACCGACTTCTAAGACCTTCCGATGACTCCAACGGACGCATAACGCTCCGAAATTACCACATAAATGACAAAGCAATGAAAATTTATCCTAATACTCCGAATTCAGATTATAAATTTTCCCAACCCCGCTCAATTAAATGACCAAAATTCCCTCGAGCCCACGTGCCTGGAAGTCTGAAATATCTCGAAGGTACGTTCTACCCATAACCTTACTAACTCAAATATATAATTTACTCAAATATTCATGCTCAATTCGTGGATAAAATCAAAAGTTACATTTTCTATTTTTTTCATCCAAAAACCCCAATTTCCTACCAATTCCCATGCCTAATCCATGCATATAATCTTGTATTTAACCTTAGAAACAAGTAGAAACAAATTAGTTCTTGATGCTTGGTGAAATCTCCCTTGAAAGGCTCTCCCAGAATCGCCTAAACCATGAAAAATGAAGACAATGAACCCCAAATTCTTATTTTAAAACATTCTGCCCAGGTCGATTTCCGCACCTGTAGTCGTTCCTCCGCACCTGCGATCCCGCATGTGTGAAAAAATCTGCCGCACCTGCGGTTTCGCTCAACTCCAGCCAAATCACACCTGCGACATAACTCAACCCCCACTGCCTGCACCTGCGGCATCGCATGTGCAGAATATCCATCGCATCTGCGGTTCCCAACCAAGTCTGCCCACTCTCGCATATGTGACTCCCAAGCCGTACCTGCGGCTCTGCACCTGCAGTCAAAGCCTCGTAGGTGCAGTTACACCAGATGACAGTAGCTTCAGCCCTTTTCCAACTTCAACTTTGATCCGTTAACCACCCGGAATCCACCCGAGGCCCCCGGGACCCCGTCCAATTATACCAATCTGCCCCAAAACATGACACGGACTTTCTCAAGCCCTCAAATCACATCAAACAACGCCGAAATCAGGAATCGCACTCAAATTTGGTTCTTCAAGAACTTAGAATTTCAAACTTCTACATCTGATGCCGAAACCTATCAAATCACGTCTGATTGACCTCAAATTTTGCAAACAATTCATATTCAACATTACGGACCTGCTCCAACCTTCAGAATTGCATTCCGATCTCGATATCAAAACTTCCTATTCCAGCCGAATTTCCCAAAAACCTTCAAATTTCTATCTTTAGCCACTGGCTCCATAATGACCTACGGACATCCAAATTTATTTTTGATCACGCTCCCAATTCCAGAATTACAATACGGAGCTATTCCCAGACTCGGAATCCCAAACGAAAATCAACCTCAATGATATGCACTTCAACCCCAAATTCGTGAAATCCTTCTAAAATTCTAACTTCCACAATATACGCTGAAACGCTACCGGGTTATCCAAAACCCGGTCCGGACATACATCCAAGTCCAAAATTAGCATACGAACCTGCTGGAACCTTCAAATCCTGATTCGAAGATCGTTTAATCAAAATTCCAATCTTAGTTGATTTCTCCAACTTAAGGCTTCTGAAATGAGAATTTTCTTTTTCAACTAAATTTTAAACTATTTGGAATTCAACTCCGACCAGGACCACAGGTCATAATACCTGAAACGGAGCCTCTCACGACTTCAAACTGCTGAACGACGCACTAGAGCTGAAAATGACCGGTCGGGTCATTACACGATTTATTTATTGTGAGGAGGAGAGTAATAGCACGAATGGTGATGTCGTGAATTCTATTTATTATTTAGTGACGATGAGAGTAAAATCACAAAGGGTGATGATGTGTACTTGTTTTGTGTTGTTACTTCTGTTGTTTAAATTGATATCTAATTTATTATTTTACTTCGTTATTTCCTTCATTTGATATTTCCTCCCCTCAGCATGTTCCTCTTTCTTTGTATTTAGTTGCTTATTTCTTGTTGTTATTATCTTGTCCAGATATGATTAAACTGCACAGGTTTAGTTGGTTGTTGTGTCCTAGCCTTGTCACTACTTCGCCGAGGTTAGGCTCGACACTTACTCAGTAAATGAGGTCAGTTGTACTGATGCTACACTCTGCACTTTTGTGCTGATCCCGGTACATGAACCTATGGACCATAGGCCTTCAGTCCATTTGGAGATTCCGAGGTAGTCATGCAGGCGTCCGCAGGCCTTGGCATCCCCTCTTACTTTATTTCCACTCTATTCTTCCTTATTCTGAGACATATGTATTTATTTGGTTCAGACCTTTATATGTAGTATTCATAAACAGTCCGTGAAGTTGTGATACCAAATTCTTGATTTAGTATTATGATTTTCGTAATGGCATTTAATTAAGTTGTTAGGCTTTGATTTTTTAAACTCGTACTTTTTGTAACGACCCGACCGGTCGTTTTGAGCTCTAGCGTGTTGTTTGGCGCTTTAAGACCATGAAAAACTTCATTTCATGTATTATGAATTGTAGGCATGGTCGGAATTGAATTTCAAGAAGTTCGGATTCGAATTACAAATAAATTTATCATTTCGGAAGCCTTAAGTTGGAAGAATTGACTAAGTTTTGATTTTTGAGTAAACGACCTCATAATTAGGATTTGCAATTTCCAGCAGGTTCATATGATGATTTCGGAATTGGGTGTATGTTCGGATCGGGTTTTGGATGAGCCGGGAGCATTTTAGCGTATATTGTAGAAGTTAGCATTTTAGAAGAATTTGATAAGTCTGGGTTGAAGTTCATTTCAGTGACATTGACATCTGTTTGGGATTTCGAGTCTTAGAATACCTTCGTATGTGATTTTGGTGTTAGGGGCGTGATCGGAAGTGAATTCAGAGGTCTGTAGGTCATTTTGGAGTCATTTGGTTAAAGTTAGAAATTTGAAGGTTTTTGAGGAATTGAACCGGAAGTCAAAATTTTGATATCAGGGTCGGATTCCGATTCCGAAAGTTGGAGCAGGTCCGTAATGTTGAACGTGACTTGTGTGCAAATATTTGGGGTCAATCAAACGTGATTTAATAGGTTTCCGCATCGAATGTAGAAGTTGGAAATTTCAAAGTTCATAAAGATTTAATTGAGTTGCGATCCATTATTTCGAGATTATTTGATGTGATTTGAGCCCTCGAGCAGGTCCGCATTATGTTTGGAACTGGTTGGTGTTATTGGACAGGGTCTCGGTGGCCCCGGGTGGATTCCGGGTGGTTATCGGATCGAAAATGGAATTTTCAGAAAGGCTAAGGCTGCTGGTGTCTGGTGTAACCGCACCTGCGAGGATTTGGCTGCTGGTGCGAGGTTATGTCCGCACCTGCGAAGGTGCAGATGCGGAAGGGAAGGCGCATGTGCAGAGTCTTTCCAGGCAAGAGGAACGCACAGGTGCATTGTGTTAGCCGCACCTACAAGACCGCATATGCGGGTGGTTGACCGCAGGTACGAAAAAGCGGGTTGGGCAGTGTGTTATTTTATGACGAGGGTTTGGCTCATTTCCACCATATTTTCTCCATGGAAGACGATTTTGGAGAAACATTTAGGTGCCATTCTCACCACCAAGCATGAGGTAAGTAATCTCTGCTAGTTATTGAGTTAAATACATGATTATGTATAGATTTAACACGAAAATTTGTGGAAAATTTAGGATTTTTTAAAAAAGACCTAAAATATGTATTTTTGGATTTTACCACGAATTTGGGCATGAAATTGATAGAGAATTATATATTTGATTTCGTAAAGTTATGGGTAATCTTTATCTTCAAAAAATTTCGGTATCTGGGCACGTGGGCCTGAGGGTGATTTTATCGACTTTCCAAGCGGAGTTGGGAATTTATATAAATTGAATTGTTATAAGTATTAGAGTATATTTTCATTGGTTTGTCCGTTATTTGGATAGTTTTGGGACGTTGTGCATCAGTTTGAGTCATCGGAAGGTCTTAAAAGCCGGTTATGAATATTTCAAGCGAGGTAAGTCTCCTTTCTAACCTTGTAAGAAGGAATTGTCCCCATAGGTTAAATAATTAAATATAAGTCTCCTTTATAACCTTGTAAGAGGGAATTGTCCCCATAGGTGAAATAATTAAATATGTGCTACTATTTTTGGGGGTTACGTACGCACGAGGCGACGGTTGTCCGTGCGTAGCAACTATTATGCTTATGTCCGGGTAGTCTAGGCCCCAAAAGCATGTTTTATTTGCCGTACTTGTAACCTTATTGATGAAATTGAAGTGTTTAAACCTTCTCGACTTGGTAAATGAATTTATGGAAAAGATTTAAATACTATCTTTGTGACCATTAAAAGGGAATGTTTTTCACTTCTGTAACGACCCGAGCGGTCGTTTTGAGAATTTAAGCTCCGTTCGGTGCCATAAGGTCTTGAATAGCTTTGTATTGTGTACATTGACCTACGTGCATGGTTGGATTCTGTTACCAGATGATTCTGAGTCAAATTAGAAGAAGGACAGTTATTTTGGAAGCTTAAACAGTGAAGTTTTGATCGGAATTGGACTTTTATGTAAATGACTCCGGAATGAGTTATGGATGATGTCAATAGCTTTGTATGGTGATTTTGGGCTGAATAGCACGTCCAAAATATGTTCTCAAGGTATATAATAGATTTATGCTTGAATTGGCGAAAGTTAGAAGTTTGGCGATTTCGGCCGATTGGTGAAATTTTGATATCGAGCTCAGAATGGGATTCTGAAATAGGCTATAGGTCCGTAATTTAATTTTTGACCTGTGTGTCAAATTTCAGGTCATTCAGACTAGTTTTGATGTGTTTCGGCATTGGTTGTGGATTTTGGAAACTTCATAAGTTCTTAGGCTTGAATCCATGCATAATTGGCGATTTTGATGTTATGTGATATGGTTTGAAGGCTCGACTATGTTCGTATGGAGTTATAGGATTGGTTGGTATGTTTGGTCGAGGTTCCGAGGGCCTCAGGTGTGTTCCGGGTGATTAACAGATTGTTTTGGGAATTTAGAGTTTGCTGACTTGCTGTTTTTGCAGTTCTGGTGTTTTTCTGCACTTGCGGATGGGTAGCCGCAGGTGCGAGGTCAGAGGCACGGAAGGGAAGCCCGCAGATGCGGAATTTGGGGAGCCATGCCTAAGGTGATAGCGCGAGGTTTTGGCCGCATATGCGAGCCCGGATGTGCATGACCTTAAGCGCATGTCTGAAGATGTGGGAGTTAGTGATTTCCGCAGGTGCGACTGGTTGGACCACAGGTGCGGAATGCGAAGGTGCGAGGAATGTCCGCATGTGTGAGGATCCCTGGGCAGAAAAAGGGGCAGAATCCAGGGTTGTTCATTTTCACTCCATTTTTTATTTTAAGCTCGGGAGAAGGCGATTCTTTGACGGAGTTTTAGAGCAATCTTGTGGGTAGTGATTTCTTACTCGAATTTGGTTTTATTTCATTAATCTATTGTGGTTTTCCTCATTTTATCAAGGAAATTGAGAGTAAAAGCTTGGAAATTGGAGAAAAAGTTCCCCAATTGAAAATTCAAGATTTGAGTGAGATTTTGACGCCGATTTTTGATAATTTTTGTTCGAATGTTCTCATAATTGAGCGGGTGTTCATAATTTGTAAATTTTTACCCGATTCCGAGACGTGGGCCCGGGGTACTTTTTGGGAAATTTTCCTATTTTCGCTTCTTAGCTTCGAATTTATTAGTTGAACTAGTTTCTTGTAGTATTATTTACACGATGCTATTGATTTGATTAGATTTGGGCCATTGGGAGTTGGATACTCGTGGCAAGAGCATGATTTCAAGTTTGATTTGAGCTGTTGAGGTAAGTATCTTGCCTAACATTATGTGGGGGAATTTGCCCTTAGGATTTGAGTCCTCTATGTTGATTGGTCCGTGTACGCGAGGTGACGAGTACTTGCTCGAACTTATTTATGGAAAATTGATCCTTTAGGAATCTTGGGTCCTTATATTTGTAAAGTATTAATTGTCCTTAGCATGAGTTTCATCTTTACTTGCCTAAATGTAGGATTTCTTACTTTTGGATTTACTCATCTTGCCAATTTGACTCCTAATTGGCTTATCTGAAGAATTACTCCTTTTTACTTTCATGCTAGGTCCTCTTAACTTCTTGTCATCAAATTGTAATTAACTTTATCTCCTCCTAAAATTGTTTTGGTCTTAACTGAAGTTATGATTATTTTTCCTACTGCTTGTTCTTAAGTTAAATTGTTGAATATCCCCGTAACTGATCAACCTTAAAAGAAGTTTAGATATTCTATACCTTCGTTGACTTGCCCTTATATGGAGTTATCGGATCCGTGTGAGTTTTCTTGTTGTTGAATCATGCATTTGGGTGCGACCCTTATACGTTATTTTTCTTCCTTGTTGACTTGTCCTTATTATGCCTAGTATTCTTTGTTGTGCATATTCCTTGCGAACTAACCTTGCTTTTCTTATGATAAAAGGTTCTTGAATTGGTGTATCTACCGTATCTTGTATTATTGTCGATTGTTGTTGTTGTAGTTGTTGTGGTTATTACGATGCACCACAATTGAACTATAAATGATCAGGTTCGGGTTGATAGAGCAATGAGACTGGGTGTTTTCAAGTGAGGTGGAATCTTCATCTGTGATGTGGCATCGTCGTCTTTGATCGAATAGGATGTGTTAAGTTCGCCGGTGCCATGGTTTCTTCAGTTGCATTGGGTATGAGTAATGTGAAGTAGTATTGAATAAGCGGCTGTCAGAGACCGTGGGGTGCGGTGGGGCAGGATTGAATAAGTATTTCTAAAGTAGGCGGCTTGAGGAAGATGATCTTCGGAGAGTTTTGAAGTTGTGGTGATCTGCTGGCTTAAGTGCTGTAGAGAATGATATTTGTTTGAGGCAACAACTGGGCAGCATACGATGAGGAATGACATGTGGGAAGTGTCAGGCAATGGGTAAATTCTAGAAGGCCATGTGTAAGAAGCGGAAGTCGAGCAATTGCTTAGTTTGACCAAAGTGGGAGAGTGGCAGCGTAGCATATGAGTTATGTGGTAAGACAGCTGCACATCATGAGGAGAAGTCCGAAGCGATTTGAGAATTTTAGTGGACGGTGATTGGCTCCACGGGCTTAAATTGTAAGATTGGCTATTTCGGCGAAAGATTGGATACAACATAGAGGAGTTGATCGATATGAATTAGAAGATATTGTCCCGCATTTAGTAGATGTCCATGAGGAGCGGACGGACTAGTAAAGTCGGTAAATGTGAATGGGTGTAGGATGGGGTATTGATGCCTTACAGATTGTGCAGTGCAACGTCCTTGGAAGGTGTCAGTTGGTAATTTTCGCAGGTGGGTTATCTTCTGTGAGCAGGTCAGTGGTTACATGGTTGGCGGAGGTTTTGCGAGGGATTTTACTGACTATTCAGCAAGAGGTCGGATATGCGAATGTGGTTAATGACTCAGAGTTCTTGTAAAATGCTAACGGAAGGGTCTCATGGAATTTGGCGAGTTGGTTAGGCAGGATCATGTCAACAATGAAGAAAGATTCTTGGTGAGTTCCAGATTTTTGTAATAGCGGCTTCTGGCTAAGTGGGAGAGTTCCACCGCCTATGGTTGGGTTGCATGGCTACTGGTGAAAATTCTGGTCATCGGCATATTAGTGGGTTATTACAGCTAAAGGAAGAAGACATGAGTAGTAATTGAGCATAGGATTTGATAAATGTATGCAAAGGTTGGCCTTATGGACTCACGTTTAGGCTTTGGAAAGATTCAGGATTTATGCTTAGTACAGAGGTAATTTGCAAGGGAAGTGATCCAGTCAGGTGCTTATTCAAGATGGGTGTTCAGGTACCAACGAAGCCATGAAGTTGATTATATTCGAGACCAAGCCAGAGTGGGTGACTTCGAACAGCAGTCCTAGTAGATTCAAAGGTTAGAATGCGGTGCCTAAGGATTTCAAGCCCACAGTATGGTTAACAATCGAGCTTTCGCAGCAGAATTTTGAGAAAGAGAATATGGTTGGAGTGCTCTATGTTATCTTTGGCGTGCAGAGTAGCATTTGGAGGAAAAAGGAGAAAATAACTTCGGGTTCGTAGAAGGGTTATCAGAATG
>ML526052.1:15697-52239 GCA_005239535.1 Nicotiana rustica | reverse complement strand
CTAACCACTGTACGATGCACTGGTACCTGGATCTGCACATGGGGAAAACATGCGCAGGAAGGGCGTGAGTACTCCGCATTCGGTACTTAGTAAGTGTCAAGACTAACCCCAGTCAAGTACTGAGGAGGTCATGTTGAGGCCGTACTGAGTTTTAAGACAAGACATTTATAAATCTAAACAGTGAAATATAGATAAGCATTGATAAACAGAATTAATGGAACTGAAAGAATTAAGAACAGAAAAAGAGTCCTCGGCTTAGCAGATCATATATTCCAATAGTAAACATGCAATGCAGTACAAGGGGAAAGCTCACGAATCTCAGTCTGTAGTCCCAATTTAAATATGCCATGCAGTACAGGGGGAAAGCTCCCGGATCTCAGTCCGTAGTCCCAATTTAAATATGCAATGAAGTACAGGAGGAAAGCTCCCGGATCTCAGTTCGTAGTCCTAATTTAAATATGCAATGCGGTACAGGGGGAAAGCTCCCGGATCTCTGTCCGTAGTCTTAATTTAAATTGCAATGCAGAAGTATGTCGAATATGACTTAATTAAGCAATTCAGGAAAATCAACAGGCAAGAATATAGTAAAACTGCCTAACCACGGTGCAACTAGTAGCAATTAAGAGGAAATCAAGTAAGGACAGGTGGTCATCCTTATTCTTAAGCTAACTACTCAGTTAAGACAGGAACAATAATAAAGGAATGACAATGAGTGATTCCATGGAAGAAAAAAAAGTGAAATTTATCAACTATGACCCGTGTACGCACTCGTCACCTCACATACACGGCGTCCACGTAACAGTATCAGTACAACAAAATGCCTAAGGGGAAGTCTTCAACACATAGTTAGGCAAGCCACTTACCTTGACTACGCTAATCAACTCAATACCACGCTCTTTCCACGAGTATCCGACTTCGGGTGGCCCAAATCTAATTATTTCGATTGCATAATGTAAATAACAATTTAAGGAATCAAAATAGCTAATTAATTCGAAGCTAATTCGCGAAATTAGGAAATTCGCCCAAAACGTCCCCTAAGCCAATGTCTCAGAATCAGGTAAAATTATATTTTTCCGGAACCCATTCACTCACGAGTCTAAACATATGAAAATCTCTCAAATTGGAGGTCAAAAACCCAATCAAAACTCAAAAATTTGGTCTATGAGGTTAATCAAATTTTTCCCAAATCTTCCACCCAAATTCGAATTCTGAGGACCAGATTTAAGTTAAGAATCATGGAAATTGATCTAAGTAGGTTAGAAGTCACTTACCCAAGTGCAAAAGTCTTAAAAAATCGCCCTTCCCGAGGTGCAAAATTCGAAAATGGTGAAAATAGGCTTAAACGCTCGAAATGGGTTTTAATATTCTGCCCAGGCCTAAATTCTTAAGTGCGATCGCATACATACGAACGCAATCGCATAGAGTAAG
Organism: Nicotiana rustica; assembly: GCA_005239535.1. Classification (NCBI taxonomy): domain Eukaryota; kingdom Viridiplantae; phylum Streptophyta; class Magnoliopsida; order Solanales; family Solanaceae; genus Nicotiana; species Nicotiana rustica. The sequence goes on along the minus strand of ML526052.1, from coordinate 50,811 downwards.
CCTCACCCACCTTAAAATGGACACTACGCGGTCGCACAGTAACACTTGCGATCGCGCAGCACACTAGAGTGGACCCTATGCGTTCGCAGCTAGGCACACGCGAACGCATAGAGCAAGACTCCCCCTGGTCGAATGACCTTATGCAGTCGCGACCCCCCCTGCTGCGATCGCACTGACCAAAAATTAGTTGGGCCCAAACTTGTTCCACGCGGTCGCGGCCCAAAACACGCGATCGCACTGAATGAGTACCTGCTGCTCTAAAAACTAGAAAAACAGCTGAGGACTAGGCTAAAAATATGCCCATTTGAACACCCGAAACATACCCGAGGTCCCCGGGACCTCAACCAAAACTACCAATCAACCCTAATACCTCATTAAAACTTGGCCGGGCCTTAAAAACACGTCTCATAGCATAAAAGTCATTAAATATGCATATATTCAAGCCTAAGAACTTATGAAATTTCTAAAATCCCGTCGAATCACGTCTAAACTCGTCTGAATGACCTCAAATTTTGCACACATGTCACAAATGGCATTACGGACCTGCTGTCACTTTCAGAATTCCCTTTCGAGTCTAATATCAAAATTTTACCTATCGGCTGAAATTGCCAAAATTCTAACTTTCGCCAATTCAAGCCAAAATCTACAACCGGCCTCGAAAACACATTCTGAACTCGCTCCTAACCCGGAAATCACCCAACAGAGTCGACAAAATTCCATTCCGGATTCGTCTTCACACAGTTCTAGCTACTGTCTGATTTCTAAGGCTAAAATTCACATTAAAGGACTATGTGTCCAAGATCACTCTGAATTTCACCATTCAATGCTCCAACAAGTTTCAATAACACAAATAGACATGGGAGAAGCAGTTATTAGGGGATCGGGGCGCTAAATCTCAAAATGACCGACCAGGTTGTTACAAATAGGGCCAGACGAGTCGAGATGGTTCTATCACTAGGGAGTGGTCAGGGGTCTGACAAGAGGCCTCATCATTTTGGATGGTTCAGTGGTGTCTCATATTGAGGAAGGGAATATTTTGGCAGGGGCCATCCTCCTAGGCCATTTCAGTTAGCACTTCTGGTTTCTCGCAGTGCTCTAGGTGGCCGTGGTTCCCACATGCAGTATTCTGATCAGTTGCCCTAGAGTGCACCACCAGCTCCTATTAGTGCATCGCCGCTCCAGAGTTTTCAAGGTGGTTACTCAGGTCGTCAGGGTGAGTTTCAGGGCCACCAGTCTCAGTAACCTAGATCTTGTTATACTTGTGGTGGTCCGGGGTACATTGCTAGATTTTTCCCTCGAGCCTCGAGCAGTTATCAGCACCGAGGTTCTCGTTCCATGGTTCTCGCACTAGGTGTTCCACCATCCGCTCCGCCAGCCAGAGGTGGGGGTCGAGGTGTTAGAGGTGGAGGTCAGGCAGTTAGAGGTTGAGGCTAGGCTACTAGAGATAGAGGTCAGCCAACAGGAGTCCGTCCCAAGGATGTAATTCAGATTGGTGGGTCCCAGCCTCGATGTTACACTATTCCAGCCAGACTTGAGGTTGAGGCCTCCGATGCGGTTATCACAGGTATGTTTCAGTTCGCAGCAGGGATGCTTTAGTTTTATTTGATCAAGGGTCCACATATTCATATGTGCCATCTTATTTTGTTCCTTATTTGGTTATGCCTCTTGATTCTCTGAGTACTCCTGTATACGTGTCTACACCGGTGGGTGATTCTATTATGGTAGATCGTGTCTACTGTTCGTGTATAGTGGTTATTCGTGGTCTTGAGACCAGTGTAGATTTTCTACTCCTTGATATGGTAGATTTTGATGTTATTTTAGGGTTGGATTGGTTGTCGCCTTATCATGTCATACTGGACTGTCCTGCCAAGACTATGACCTTGGCATTGTTGGGGTTCCCTCAACTGGAGTGGTGAGGGACTCCTGGTCATTCTTCCAGAAGTTTTATCTCATATATGAAGGATGGGCGTATGGTCGAGAAGGGGTGTTTGGCCTATTTGACCTATGTTCGTGATTCTAGTGTCGAGGTTCCTTTTATTGAGTCTGTGCGCATTGTCCGTGAGTTTCCGGAGGTGTTTCCTCCAGACCTGTCGGGTATGCCACCCAACAGGAATATTGACATTTGCATTGATTTGGCTCCGGGCACTCAGCCCACTTCTATTCTGCCATATCGTATGGCCTGCCAGAGTTGTAAGAGTTGAAAGAACAGTTGCAGGATTTGCTTGATAAAGGCTTTATTAGGCCTAGTGTCTCGCCTTGGGACGCGCCAACGTTATTTGTCAAGTAAAAGGACGGTTCGTTGAGGACGTGCATAGATTATCGGCAGTTAAACAAGGTTACCATAAAAAATTAGTATCCGTTCTTGAGGATTGATGATTTTTTTGGTCAACTTCAGGGTGCCAAGGTATTTTCGCAGATTGATTTTGAGATCTGGCTACCATCAGTTGAGGATTAGGGCATTCGATGTCCCAAAGACAACTTGTCACACTCGGTACGAGCACTATGAGTTCTTAGTGATGTCATTCGGGTTGACAAATGCCCCACCAGCTTTCATGGACTTGATGAACCGAGTGTTCAGGCCTTATTATGGTAGATCGTGTCTACTATTCGTGTGTAGTGGTTATTGGTGGTCTTGAGACCAGTGTAGATTTTCTACTCCTTGATATGGTAGATTTTGATATTATTTTAGGGTTGGATTGGTTGTCGCCTTATCATGTCATACTGGACTGTCATGCCAAGACTATGACCTTGGCATTCTCGGGGTTGCCTCAACTGGAGTGGAGAGGGACTCCTGGTCATTCTTCCAGCAGGGTTATCTCATATATGAAGTCTGGGCGTATGGTCGAGAAGGGGTGTTTGGCCTATTTGACCTACGTTCGTGATTCTAGTGTCGATGTTCCTTTTATTGAGTCTGTGCCCATTGTCCGTGAGTTTCCGGAGGTGTTTCCTGCAGACCTGTCGGGTACGCCACCCGACAGGGATATTGACATTTGCATTGATTTGGCTCCGGGCACTCAGCCCACTTCTATTCTGCCATATCGTATAGCCCGCCAGAGTTGTAAGAGTTGAAAGAACAGTTGCAGGATTTTCTTGATAAAGGCTTTATTAGGCCTAGTGTCTCGCCTTGGGATGCGCCAATGTTATTTGTTAAGAAAAAGGATGGGTCGATGAGGACGTGCATAGATTATCGGCAGTTAAACAAGGTTACCATAAAAAATTAGTATCCGTTGTCGAGGACTGACGATTTTTTTGGTCAACTTCACGGTGCCAAGGTATTTTCGAAGATTGATTTTGAGATCTGGCTACCATCAGTTGAGGATTAGGGCATTCGATGTCCCTAAGACAACTTTTCGCACTCGGTACGAGCACTATGAGTTCTTAGTGATGTCATTCGGGTTGACAAATGCCCCACCAGCTTTCATGGACTTGATGAACCGAGTGTTCAGGCCTTATTTTGATTCCTTCGTAATTGTCTTCATTGATGATATTCTGATTTATTCCCGTATCCAGGAGGAGAATGAGCAGCACCTTCGAGTTGTTCTCCAGACTCTTAAGGACAGTTAGTTATATGCTAAGTTTTCGAAATGTGAGTTTTGGTTGAGTTCAGTTGCATTCCTGGGTCATGTTGTATCAACAGTAGGGGTATTCAGGTGGATCCTAATAAGATTTCAGCGGTCAAGGATTGGCCTAGACCCACATCAGCTACAGAGATCCGGATTTTCTTGGGTTTGGCGGGCTATTACCGTCGGTTTATGGAGGGGTTTTCGTCTATTGCAGCCCCGATGACCAGGTTGACTCAAAAGGGTGCACAATTCTGGTGGTCAGAGAACTGTGAGGCGAGCTTCCAGAAGCTCAAGACAGCCTTGACTACGCCGCCGGTGTTGGTTTTGCCCACAGGTTCAGGGCCATATACTGTGTATTGTGATGCATCTCGGGTTGGACTTAGTGTAGTGTTAATGTAGGATGCTAGGGTCATTGCATATGCTTCACGTCAGTTGAAGATCCACGAGAAGATTTATCCAGTTCATGATTTGGAGTTAGCAGCCATTGTCCACGTGCTGAATATTTGGAGGCATTATCTGTATGGCGTGTCATGTGATGTGTTCACGGGTCATAAGAGTTTGCAATATTTGTTCAAGAAGAAATATTTAAATTTGAGGCAAAAGAGATGGTTGGAGCTGTTGAAAGACTATGACATCACCATCATATATCATCTGGGGAAGGCTAACGTGGTGGTTGATGCTTTGAGTAGGAAGTTAGCCAGTATAGGTAGTCTTACATATATTTCGATATGGGGAGAGACCTCTTGCTTTGGATGTTCAGGATTTTGCCAATCGGTTCAGTGGATTGGATGTTTCTGAGCCCGGCCATGTTCTAGCTTATACAGTTGCTCGCTCTTCATTATTTGATTGTATTTCGAGATCGGCAGTATGATGATCCTTATTTGTGTGTCCTTAGGGACACGTTGCGACACGGTGGTGCCAAGCAGGTTACAGTTGGTGATGATGGAGTTTTACGGACGTAAGGTCGTATTTGTATGTCCAATATGGATAGACTTCGTGAGATGATATTAGAGGAGGCCCATAGTTCCCCGTACTCCATTCACCCGGGCGCCACAAAGATGTATCAGGATTTGTGGCAGCATTATTGGCGGAGGAGGATAAAGAAGGATATTGTGGCATATGTAGCTCGGTGCTTGAATTATCAGCAGGTAAAGTACGAGCATCAGGGACCTGGTGGATTACTGCTGCAGATTGAGATTCCTTAGTGGAAGTGGGAGCGTATTACCATGGATTTCATTGTTGGACTCCCACGGACTCAGATGAAGTTCGATGCAGTATGGGTTATTTTGGATAGGCGTACCAAGTCAGCACATTTCATCCCTGTGGTAGTTTCATGTTCTTCAGGGAGATTGGCAGAGATCTACATTAGGGTGATTGTTCGTCTTCATGGTGTGACCGTGTCTATTATTTCTGACCGAGGTACGAAGTTTACCTCGCATTTCTGGAGGGCAGTTCAGCGTGTGTTGGGCACAAGGGTTGAGTTGAGCACAACATTTCATCCTCAGATGGACGGACAGTACGAGCGTACTATTAAGATTTTGTAGGATATGCGATGATCATGTGTCATTGACTTTGGAGTTCTTGGGATCAGTTCATGCCATTAGCTGAATTTTCCTAAAAACATCTATCAGTCCAGTATTCAGATGGCCCCTTATGAGGCATTATATAGTAGGCGGTGTCAGTCGTCGGTAGGGTGGTTTGAGCTGGGAGACGCTCGATTGTTGGGTACAAACTTAGTGCAGGATGCCTTGGATAAGGTTAAGATCATTCAGGATAGACTCTGTACAGCTTAGTCCAGGCAAAAGAGTTATGTCGACCGCCGAGTTCGTGATGTGGCATTCATGGTCAGAGAGCGGGTGTTGCTTCGGGTGTCGCCCATGAAGGGTGTGATGGGATTTGGGAAGAAGGGCAAGCTAATCCCTAGGTACATTGGCCCGTTTGAGATCCTTGATAGACTGGGAGAGGTGGCTTATAGACTTGCGTTGCCACCGAATTTATCAGATGTGCATCCAGTGTTTCATGTGTCTATGCTTCAGATGTATCACGGTGATCCAGCCCATGTGTTAGACTTCAGCAGTGTCCAGTATGAAAAGGATTTGACCTATGAAGAGGAGCCGGTAGCCATATTAGACCGACATATCCGTCAGTTGAGATCGAAGAGTTATCCTTCGGTTCATGTTCAGTGGAGAGGTCAGCCTGCCGAGGCAGCTACCTGGGAGTCTAAGTCCGATTTTTAGCCAGTATCCCCATCTTTTCCCCGATTCAAGTACTTTTATATGTCCGTTCGAAGAAGAAGTTTGTTTTAGAGGTGGAGAATGTGATGACCCAAAAATTTATCTCTCATTATAGAAAGTCAAAATTGTGTTCTGAATCCTTGAAAACCTTCTTTTATCTCACGTCGTTTTGCATGCGCAGTCCTGGCGTATATCTGGAAAGCTTTTATATAAAAACTGAGAAAAATTCTAATTTTGCCTTTAAAATGGAATTTAAGTTGACATCGGCCAGCATTTTGGGTAAACGGACCCGGACCCGTGATTTGACGGTTCCGGAGAATATGGGACTTAGGCATATGCCCGAAATTGAATTACGATGTCCTAAGCCCGAGAAATGAATTTTTGAAAGAAATTGTTTTACTGAAATTATAAGAGTTTTCGGAAATTTGATTATACTTGAAATTTTTGGTATCGGGCCCGTATTTTTGTTCCGGAGCCCGGTACAGGTTTAATGTGGTATTTGAGTGATGCCTGTAAAATTTGGTAAGAAAGGGAGGTCATTTGACGTGATAAGGACCCGTAGTTGTGAAATTTGAAACTTTGAAAGTTCTTGAGCTTTTCCTTAGATTTTTATGCTAAATTCGTTGTTTAAGATGTTATTTTAGCTATTTGATCGCACGAGTAAGTCCGTAGGATGTTTTTAAGGTTGTGTACATGTTTGGTTTGGAGGCCCGGGGGCTCGGGTAAGTTTCGGATAGGTGTCGGAGTGGTTTGGATGTAGAAAAATCTTGTGATAATGTTGTTTGCTGGTGTTTGGTGTTTTGTTCTATGCGAACGAGTGGTAACCCACGGGAATGAGAAGAGTAGTGGGGTTGGGACTGGGGCTGGGATTTTGCTCTATGCGAACGCACTGGCCATAACGCGAATGCAGAACCCTGGGTGGGTTGCTCTATGTGAACGCGTCTAGGCCCTCACGAACGCACTGTGCTAAGGGAGCTGGTGATGGGGGAAGTTGGAACCCTATGGAAACGCATGGGAAGTGTCGCGAACGCGATGGCCAATAAGGCCCAAGGCTACGCGAACGCGACAGACCTCACGCGAACGCGTAGAAGGTCTGTCCAGCCCACTTAAAACAGTAGAAAAATAGGATTTTAGCCATAACTTCAAATTTTCAAAACCAAGAAAGCTTAGGGGCGATTTTTGAAGAGGAATTTCACCACCAAGTGCTAGGTTTGTGTTCTTAAACTCGTTTTCTTCATTTTCCATCAACACCCATTAGATTTCTAGGCCTAAATCTTGTCCTTGAAGGGTAGAAATTGGGGATTTTAGGAGAATTAGGGATTTTACAAATTTGGGAATTTAGACCTCGATTTGGGGTAGAATTCCGAAACTAATTAAATATCCGGGCTCGTGGGTGAATGGATGATCGGGTTTTGGTCCGAACCTCATGTTTTGACCAAGCGGACCTGGGGTCGATTTTTTACTTTTTAGGAAGAATGATAGAAAACTCATAGTTAAGCATTGGAGTTGAATTATTTAGAATTTATTGATATTATTAAGATGATTATGTCTAGATACAATTGAATTGGAGGCGAATTCTAAAGGGAAAGTGGTATTTGAGGCTTGAGTTTGGTCGTGGAATTCGAGGTAAGTGTTTGGCTTAACCTTAGCTTGAGGGAATAGGTATTATGTCTTATTTGCTATGTGTTGGTATAATGTGCAACATATAGGTGTGGTGACGAGTATCTATATGTTGTGAGTCAAATATTGTGATTTATGTGATTTTTCATTAAGTATTACTTGAGTTTGATTTGAGAATTATCTATATTGCTGGTGTTTTCGTTGGTATTGATCATTGTGGAGTATTGGTTCAAGTTGAGAATTACTACGTGAAATTGAGTAACTAGGGGAGATTGGTTATAGTTGTTTCTCCCTTGGGGGGATGATATTTATTCTACTGTTGACTCCCTTGTTAGGACGTTATGGCTTTATTATTGTGCTTTGCATTGTTGATTTCCTTGCCGGATTGTTGTTATTGATTTGTTAGGGTGAGGAAGAGTGTAAAGCACGAAGGGTGATGCCGTGTTTGATATTGTGAAAGAGGGTAAGAGCACGAAGGGTGATGTCGTGTCAGATTATGATATTAAAAGAATGAAGGGTGATGTTGTGCCGTTTTATGATATTAAAAGCACGAAGGATGATGTCGTGCCCTTTCTATTAATTTATTGTGAGGATGAGAGTAAAAGCACAAAGGGTGATGCCATGCATTCTATTTATTATTTTGTGAGGATGAGAGTAAAAGCACGAAGGGTGATGTCGTGCACTTGTTTTGTGCTGTTACTTAAGTTGTCTAAATTGATATCTAATTTGTTGCTTTACTTTGTTATTTCCATCATTTGATATTTCCTTACCTCAGCATGTTCCCCTTTCTTTGTATTTAGCTGCTTATTTCTTGTTGTTATTATCTTCTCCTTATATGATTAAACTGCACAAATTTAGTTGGTTGTCGTGTCCTAGCCTCGTCAATACTTCGCCGAGGTTAGGATCGACACTTACTCAGTACATGGGGTCGGTTGTACTGATGCTATACTCCGCACTTTTGTGCAGATCTCGGTACAGGACCGTACGGACCTTAGAGTGGGGAGGATGCCTTCAGACCATTTGGAGATTCCGAGGTAGTCCTGCAGGCCTTGGCGTCCCCTCCTACTTTATTTCCGCTATGTTCTTCTTTATTCTGAGGCAGATGTAATTATTTTGTTCAGACCTTTATATGGAGTATTCATAGGCAGTCTGTGAAGTTGTGATACCAAATTCTAGGTTTAGTATTATGATTTTTGTATTGGCATTTAATTAAGTTATTAGACTTTATTTTTTTCTCTCGCACTTTTATTTTCGCTGATTTGTACATCACCTGTGATCGGTTAATAATAAAGGAATAAGGTAAAGAAACATTAACGTTGGTTTGCCTAGCGGGTTAAATGTTAGGCGCCATCACGATCCCGACGGTGGGAAATTCGGGTCGTGATAACGCTAAAATCAGTATCAGTCTTTTTCTTCTCGAGCCATCTCTTTCACTCTTAGTGTCTGTATTATAATCATTTTTATGCTTCATTCTCTGTAGCGCATAATTATTCAACCTCATGATCTTCTATTGATCTCTTACTTTTTCAGTTTTATTCTCTGATATATCGTCTAATAAGATTTATTTTTAATTTTCTTCTCAAGAAAAAACTAAAAGAAGTCCATTATCTCAAACGTTCAACGTGAAAGTATGCCTGCATTTGGAAATGAGGTAACTCAAATAGCTTGTCGATTGTGTGATCAAATCTACCCAAATGCTACAACCCTTATGCGTCATTTTCTCGACAATGAATGCATAAATATGCCTCAATTTGGAAATGAACCCCAAAATCCATATAAGGTAAGTTTTACAGTTTGTCAATTTTGTGACTAAATCCTAGATATGAGGCTTATCAAAATGTGATCAAATCCCTTCATCTCACTGTTTCTTTCATAAATAAAACACAACTTTTTTTCATAAATCCTTGTCCTACATTTCATGGGTTGCCTCCACAGAATGTACCTCAAAGGACAAGGAAACCACAAAACAGGTATGGCTTTGGTCAAATTATTTGTTCTGCATTCATCTGATAATCCGTTACTATTTTAGAGGGGTAAATTTTATTATAAGAGTACAAGTTTATTGGTCATTTATCCAAAATGTGCATAAATTAATTTATATAATTTAATTAAATATGTGTGTTCTTGCTATGTGCAGGGGTATTAATCCGATTTACCGGACAAGACCATTTATTAAACAACTGGAGAAGCCAATTCCTGAAATAATTGTTATTCAAGATGATGATGAAGATGAGGAAATAAAGTTGGATTTGACCTTGACTTGAAGTTCTAGAGAGTCTCAAAATGGATTTAGATTACTACTTTATGTTGTAATAATGTTAGTTGATGCTTTTCCTAATTATCTTGGTATTTGCTCGGTTTCATTTATGTGAACTTTAAATTTTGTTATTTTTTTAAAGATATATGTTTTTCCCTTGAAACTGAGATATATGTTCTTCTGCTTTAATTTGTTATTTTGTGCTGATGTATGTGTTCAAATGACTTAGAGCGCAAATAAAAATAATAATTACCAACTACTCCCTCTGGTCACTTTTACTTGTTCATTGTTACTATACTAAAAATATATTTTCACTTTTATTTGTCCACTATACTAAATCAAGAGAAAGATAATTTTTTTTTTATTTTTTTAGCTTTATCATTGACTACTCATTCCCCAAATCATTTCCCAAGACTTTAAAAGATGCTATCATTATTACGGGTAAAATTATAAAATACATACTTCATTTATTTTCTTAAAAGGTGTATGTCAAAAGTGGACAACTCAAAGTGAACGGGGAGTCCATATCAAGTAGAAGTTGACCAATCATCATGACGTTTGTTAGGCTCTAACAAACTTTTTTTTTTTTCTGGAATTTAGTAAATGTATATGTCGGGTCTTTTCAGGAAAATTGTGGTTCAAATGTAATTTTATGTATTCACAACTAAGAGGCCTTTGTGCAGCAGGAAATGAATTAAAGATTTTTCATAGAAGTGGATTTAAGAAATATCCATTTGTCAAATTGAAGGGTCATTTTCATATTTACCCACTAGAGGTGTACAAAGAAAAATGAAATACCGCACCAAATCGATAATCTGATGAAAAAACTATATCGACGTGGTTTGGTTTGATTTAGTTTGGTATTGGAAAATAAAACCCGACCATAATTCGTTTGGTTTGGATTTAACTAAAAAAGTAAAATCGAAACCAAACCAACCTCATAGAACATTTATATAATTTTTAAAAATATTTATTGTAATATAATTTATAAATATTTTTAAAACTTTTTCACAGTTTTATTTTTTAACGTATTATTTCAAGTTTGGACTTAACATTCTCGAAATGGTAAATAAATTTTAAGGCACATAAATGTAGTAACTCAAACAAAGTTTAAATCAGTACTAATGCTAACAAAAGAAATTCAATTCAATACTAGGAATGATGATAGTGTTGGATAATAATTTTAGTTTTACATTAGTTTATAATGAAAATGCATAACTTAATTTATCTTTTTCTTTAGTGCTTAGTTATGTAACAAAATATTAGTTCTTATTACCTATACTTATTTTAGCATGACCTATATAGTACTTTTAGATTATGTTAATTTTCATTAAGGCTTATTAATTAATTAGCAATATTTGTGTTAAGTAATTTTATTATTTTATCTTTGTTATTGAATATTTTTGTATAATGCTATGACTTATCTCATATTATTTTGTTAGTTTTTTGGAAAATATATTATATAGTTATATTTTACTAGGAGTTGAGAAATATCTGGAGCACAAGATACATATTTTATTCTATGAAGACTTGACCGGAAAAAAATCCGAAAAAACCCGAGATTGAAAAACCCGACTCTTTTGGTTTGATTTAGTTTATAAATTTAAAAGCCCGACACCATTGGTTTGGTATGATAATCGAAAAATCCGAACCAACCCGACCTATGTACACCCGTAACACCCACTTTTAGGGCCACCATAAAAGTTATACCCGTAACGCTCAGATTTGAAGTAGTTCAAACCCTTCAATGCAACATCAAAAACAAAATCTAAAGTTCTTATATCTTTCAAATGTAACCTCAGAAATTCGAATCCGAAGTAGTTCAATCACTTCAATGCAACTTCAGAAATCAAATATGAAGTTCTTCTATCTTTGGAATGCAACTTCAGAAATCCAATCGGCGTACTCCGATCAGTGGGGTCTCGAAGAGACAAAAACACTCATATGAATGGTGCTAATTTCGGCGGACCACTGCCATCCCATTCTTCAGTGAGCTGGAGCGCAACCATCTTACCTACTAAACTAGCTAGAAGTTATCGCTTCTGGTCGAAGCATTGAAAGATAAGGACCGGGAAACGCGGAGGCATAGGAACTACATGAGCCCTTACTAGTAAAGGGAAAATGGAAGTTGCTTCGCAAGCAATACTCGACGTTATAGCACATGCGTCTCATCCTCGTTTAGACCCGCTCTTTTATTTAGGATGGATCCGGACTAGAAGCAAAAATACGGACTTTTCCAATGTATAAAATAAAAATTCCAATGGCTTTGGCTACTCTAACCTCCCGACCACATAACTCTTCTATAGAGTTCATTAGTATCTGAAATCATTAGTTTACCCCAATCTATCTGAATGATCGGTCTCAACTCAGGAGGAAGAGCTGGTAATAGACACTATTTACCAGTGAGTGGTATTATTGGACTGATCTTTTGGTGGGAGATGTTCTTTATTTTAGATAATGAAAGCATTACATTACTACCAACCCAAAGAAATACGAGATCTCCCCTCTTCTCTGTTGAGTTCATCTCGTAGAGGGGAGCTATCTTACCGTAGTGTCCGCTTTGTCTTGATTTCTGATTGATGAACAAGAAGGAAAATATAACAATTCTATTTTTGACTCGCCCCCGGCTCGTGTCCTTTGGACCCTTCGCAGAATTTTGAATTCTCCTTCTTTACTTGACCAATTTAGATTGGTTTAATTAGTCCAGAAATATTAAAAGAAAAAAGAAGGGAGGGGGGTGTTATTCTGTCAAGAAAAAGGGGGGAATGTACATTTTCTTGAAAAAGTTTCCAAATATTTGTTTTGCGTTTTTGAGCCCGCAACGACCTTTTCTTAAATTCAAGCGATCTTTCCGTAGGCATTTACCCCCGATTAAATCGGCGGACCAAAACAGAATGGTTCCTCCTACTCAAAACTAAGTGGGGATGCTTCCTACTATAAAAATCCCGGTTTTTGCAACAGTCGACCTTTCTTCTCTGTGTGAATAAGGTCTTAGTCAGTATGGGCATTCTGGGCAGGTTACAATAAGTCGCTAGTCGAAGGTTTAGACCAATCATAATTCATCACCATCTTGCCCGCTGTAGTTTTTCTTTTTGTACCTTTGCCGTCCGCCAGCCCCTCTCCCACCTTTTCTATCTATCATTAGAAGTAGGGAGGGTGGCGTACCTCATTGAGCTATCGATCGTGAAGCTAATACCCGGTTCAACCAACCATCCGTCCTGGTGCCTTTGCTACTGATTTGACCACTTCTCATTGTTGCTGTCCTCCGGAGGTCGACTAAAGCTTATTAAACATGTTCTAGTCTTCCTATGCACACATGAGAATTTTTTCCTGAATTAGCCGGCCCACACTTCGGCTACTAATAATGGGATAAGAACTTACTACTATATAGGATATGTTACCCTCTCTCCAGTGAGTGCAGTGAAGGACTCTCGCCTCACCCGCCCGTTTGACTTATGGCATCATCGACTTGCTTTTCAATCAAAGCGATTTCATAACCATAATGAAAGACCTATTCGAGATAGTAGAAGTCTGACCTTCTCATATTCATCTATCGGCTCAGGGCCTCATTAGCGTGCTCGTTTGCGAGCTATGCTGGTTCTGTAGAGTAATGGCCGCACAACAACGAGAGAGAGAGAGGCAGGCTTGGTGACAGACTGCTAGCTTGCTTCCACTGGTGGCGGGCGGGCGAAGGGTCCAAAGGACATGTAGCCGAGGGCGAGTTAAAAATAAAATTGTTCAAATTCCTTCTTGTTCATCAATCGGAAATCAAGAAAAAGCGGGTACTATGGTAAGACGTGAAAACACCCGATCACATTCCGACCTCGATATGTGGAATCGTCTTGCACCATATGTACGGAGATTGTTCGGGAGACATGGTCCAAGCCCGGTGAAAAAAAAACATAAAAAGAGTCCGATAATGGTCGGTCTTTAATGGTCTTGCACATTGTCACAACCCAAATTCCCAAACCACGGGATCGTGATGGCGCATAACACAATATTTGCTAGGCAAGCCGATGTTAGAATTCGATTAGCTATTGTTCCTTTGGTTACTTATTTAAAAGCAATAAAACAAATATAGAATAGATTATATATAATGATTTACGATGAATAACATTCCAAAAATAAAATGATAAGAAAATTGTCACGGCCCAAATTCCCAATCTTAGGGATCATGATGACGCATAACATCACACTTGCTAGGCAAGCCAATGTTAGAGTTTGATTTTCTATTTTCCTTGGATTATCGATTTAAGCATATTAAAGTAAACTTAATCTAATGGTTTCCAAAGAATAACTCAAAATATAAAATAATACCCAAATAAATAAACCGAGCCACGAACTAATTATATGAATAACTCTAAGACAACCCTAGGGTTTGGTGTCACAATTGACGAACTACTAAAGAATACTACAAATAATGGGCTGAAAGAAATAATATAATTGTTTTGAGAAAATATAAAATAGTCTGTACGAACTAAGAGAAGACTCTCGGGATTATGAGAACGCTGGTAGATATACCTCGTGTCTCCAGATAATGGATGGCTGCTACTAAAAATCTCTACTGTTGGGTGGTACCTGGATCTGCACAAAAGAGTGCAGAGTGTAGTATCAGTACAACCGACCCCATGTACTAAGTAAGTGCCTAGCCTAACCTCCACGAAGTAGCGACGAGGCTAAGGCAGGGAAAATATAATTTAACCTGCAACAATATATGTATATTATAAAGTAATAAAATAATTCTACGCAAACAAGAAAATATAACTGCAACAATGAATAAATAAAATAACTAAATCGCCTATTCCAGGCCTCGGCTATCACAAAAATTTCACACAAATTTCAAAGTTTCCAAACTTTAATTTAGAATAACCGAATGTGCAAGATATGGGAAAACAGTAGAGTAAAACAATAATATTTTCCAAATCATTTTGTTTAAATTCAGTAACACATAAACATCCCCCTTATCACTGTCTTGTTGCGGCGTGCAACCCGATACCACCTGTCCACCCTTATCACTATCATTTATTTTGCTTGTCCACCCTTGTCACCATCATTTATCTCACCTGTCCACCCTTGTCACCATCATTTATCTCCCATGTCCACCCTTATCACTATCATTTATTTCCCCTGTCCACCCTTATCACTATATTTTATTTCCCTTGTCCACCCTTATCACTATCATTTATTTCCCCTGTCTGACCTTATCACTATCATTTATTTCCCCTGTCTGACCTTATCACTATCATTTATTTCCCCTGGCCGCCCTTAGCATTATCATATTGTCTACCATTATCACTATCAATTGATTTATTTATCAAAAACTTTCACAATTCAGGCCAAGCGTTTCACAACACGTTTATCTCAACAATTGTAAATAGAACACAGTATATCTCACAAGCTGTATCCAATATTATTTCATAATGAAACCAACCAGAATATATGTAAATATCGTAACACTGTCATCCAGCTCAACCTTTTATGCACCATAACAAAATGAAGGGAACAACCAACACTTTTAACATGCGTGCAACAATACTTGTTAATAATCTAATGAAAACAAATAGTCAAGTAGCATATGAGGAATAATTCAATTACGTAGTTGAACATATTTCTAAAAGCCGCCTATAAATGAATATTTTCATCTATTCACTCATGACCTAAATATAATGAGCTCCAAATAGTTTATCTTATCCTACCGTTTTACATTTTTAAAGTCTGGGGTCCTACTCTACAATATTATCAATACTTTTTTTTGTTTGTTTATTGGTCTAAGATTTAAGACTTCACTAATTCTTCAAAAGAAAAACATAAAAATGATAATCCAAATGCATTCTTGATCTATATAGCATCATGACAAAAGTACATGTGACTCTTATTCAGGTCTTAGATTTATTACAGCAAAGATCATCACTTGACCGTATAAACCTCAACAATCATAAAACAAGTCAAGCCGAGAAGCAAATAAATGGAAAACGGAAAAGGGATCATGGTAAACAACAATTTTGTAGTGCATAGGTACTCGTAACCTCACCTATACACTACACACACACAATTTCACATAATAATCAGGTTGGGGATTCCTATTCCCTCATGTCAAGATTAAACCAAGCACTTACCTTAATTTTGCAGGCCACTCACTGTTCAATTATAGTTTTTCCTCTTGAATTCACCTCCAAGACAATCGAACCTAACCATTATTAACTTAATATCATTAATTCATGCTAAAGGAACCAACTTTACTGAAAATTAAAATTTTTCTTATGTTTTCTCAAAAAAAGTTTAAACCCGACCCCAGGCCTGCTTGGTCCAAACTCGGGGTTCGGACCAAATCACGTTTACCCATTCACCTCCGAGCACGAATATGCAATTAGTTTCGAAATCCGACCTCAATTCCAAGTATATATTCAATTTTTACCAAATTCCCTAATTCTACCCAAACCATCAATTTTTACCATGAAAATTCTTGATTTTTGATTTAAAAGTGATGAAAAATATTGGGTAATTGAAATATAACCAAAAAAACGTCTAGGGAACACTTACCCCAATCCCTATGGTGAAAATCACCAAAATCCGAGCTCCCAACTCAAAATATGACCGAATGAACAAACCTTAGTATTATATATTTTTCTGCCAGCTATTCTGCCATGTTTCTCGTACCAAACTTTCCCAAAACTCGATTTTTATGTCTTCAATGGATTCCTTGTGAAATTCCGGTCAAGTTAGGCTTTTGAATCACTAAATTTGACCTTATAATGAATGAGCTATGTAGGTTTTAATATTTGCAAATAACGCAGATTTTTAAATACGCCGTCAATGGCAATTTCGTAATTAATCTAAAAAATCTGGCAACATAATTCTTAGTTAAATGACCATAAAATCCTCATACAATATCCAAATTCGACGATTCTTTTTGCTACGGGTCCGTAATTATGTGTAACGACTCGGCCGGTCGTTCCGAGAGTAATAGCCCTGCTTCCCCATTTTTGCTTCATTATATGTGGTTCAACTTCATTATGTTGTGTTAGATTGGTCGGCTCGGGTTCGGAGCGATTTTTGGAGAGAAATGAGACACTTAGTCTCCTAACTTGGTTCAATTGTTGGAATAAGCTGGAAGTTGACTTATTGGTAAACGACCTCGGAATATAGATTTTATGGTTCAAATAACTTCGTTAGGTGATTTGGGACTTAGGAGTGTGTTCAGAATGTGGTTTTGATGTCCGATGTAGAATTAGGCTTGAATTGGTGAAATTGAGTTTTGGCGATTTTCGATCAGCAGTGGAAAATACGCTACCGGGGTCGGAATGAAATTTCGGAAGTTTGAGCAGGTTCGTTGTATCATTTTTTATGTGTTTGTAAATTTTTAGGTTAATCAGATGTGTTTTGGTTTGTTTCGGCATCGTTGACAATTATCGGAAGTTTTAGGATTCTTAGGCTTGAATCATGAGTTGAATTGGTGTTTCAATGTCATTTTGGGTGTTCCGCGGGTTCGGCTAAGTCTGGGTGATCATTATTACTTGTTGGTACTTTTGGTTGAGGCCCCGAGGGGCTTAGAGTTATTTTGGATAGTCATCGGAAGGTGGAAGTTGGGATTTACAGTAGAAAAACTGTTGGTCGAAGGTTTCTGGTGTGGCCTCGCCTGCGGAAGGGTGGCCGCAAGTGCGATGCCGCAGGTCGGAGAGGCATGCACAGGTGCGGATTTTTGGCAGGTTGAAGGAGGTCGCAGGTGTGGGACTTGGGTCGCACCTGCGGAGTCGCATGTGCGAAGAAGAAGTCGCAGGTGCGGAAAATGGTACTTTAAGTTGGATGCGCAGGTGCGCGCCTAGGACCGCACGTACAGGTTCCCACGTGCAAGCAATTGGCCACAGGTGCGGAAATCCCTGGGCAGATCATATAAAAAAGGGTCCTTAGCGAATTTTTGTCTTTTTATCACAGTTTTCATGCAGGTTTGAAGCTTTGGAGAGGGTTTTGAAAGAGGAAATCAAGAGGACTTGTTTGAGGTAAGATATTTGAACCTAAAACTCGTTTCTATGTGATTTTTGGACTGAAGGGTGAAATTAAGGGAAAAATCTGTGTGTAAATTGGGGGTTAGAGCTTGGATAATTGGAGACTTTAATTGAGTAATTGAGGGGTCATTTGTTGTTGGATTTCTATGCATTTTATATTTATAGACTCGGGAAAGAATGAAGATTTTTGTGATGTAACTTTTATCGGATTCCGAGACGTAGGCCCGGGGATCGGGTTTGGGCAATTTCGGAATTTTTCAGTAATTCTGATAAATTTCGAATGAGTTTCATTCCTTGGCATATAATAATGATATGAATCTAATTTTTGGTAGATTCGGAGCATTCGGAGGCCGAGTCTAGAGGCAAGGGCAATGTGGGCTAGGAGTTTAGTCGGTTTTGAGGTAAGTAATTGCTGTAAATCTTGTCCTAAGGGTATGAAACTCCGGACTTCGTATTTTCTCACTGTTTTTGGAGTGGCGCACATGCTGGATTACGAGTGTGTGGCATGCACTGATTGGGGATTTGGACTTGGTCCTTCTCGCGGCAACTATTGAGTTGCGTATTTACTTTTAAATCATATGTTAAATCGTGTTTTCAGACTATTGTTATATTTGGGCTGTAAGCCATGTTTGGGGCCTTGTACCGACCTGTTTAGACCCTTTGGGGGCTTTTACCGCTATTCTTCACTATGTTGACTTATGATTTACACTCAATCATGTTATGTTTAACTGATTTCGAAACTCAGCCTTATTTACACTTTTTTGAGATATAAAATAATGTTTTTGGGTCGAGTACCCTATTTTACTGACAGCCGGAGTGACTTTTTGAGAGTTGCTGACTGAGTGAGGCCGAGGGCCTGATTGTGAGGATATGATATGCCACGAGGTGGCTTGATATTAGCGCTTCGGCTAAAGGATCCCCTCTGGAGTCTGTACACACCCCTAGTGAGTGCAGGTACCTACTGGATGCGAGTGCCGAGTGACGAGTGACGAGTGTTGGGAGGTATGTTGACTGTGAGGTTTCCTGAGGGGCTGATTATGAGTGACTGTTAGATTTCCCGAGGGGGTGATTATGAGTGACTGTGAGGTATGCTCGAGGGGCTAATTCTGAGTGATGTTACGCCCGAGGGGCAGTTTCCTATTCATGTTTTTGCCCGAGTAGCTACTTATGATTTACTTCATTTTTTACACTAAATTTCTTGGAATTTTTCTGAAATTGTTGGAAATTACACTTTTCAAAGGATTTTTATTGAAAGTGTCTTTTTAAGCGTGACGATTTAAAGTATTTTCTTTACTACTGAGTTGGCGTACTCACATTACTCCCTGCACCTTGTGTGCAGATCCAGGTGCTAGGGCAGAGTGAGCTGTGTATCTGTTCCAGAGACTTCTCGAATATTTTGTGAGGTAGTTGCACGCGTCCGCAACCCTGCTCTCTCTCTCCTGCTTACTATTATAGAGTTTATTTTTCCAGAGTTATGTATTTTCTGTAGATGCTCATGACCAGTGACTTCGGGATCTTGGGGGTTGTATTTAACTTCGATGTAGCTGTATCTGTTTAAAAATGATTAAATGAAACCTTTATGGATTATCAGTTTAATAATGACATAAATGAAAGATGCTTACGTTTTGAGTTTCAATTTGGCTGGCCTAGTCCCATGATAGGCGCCATCACGACTAGTTTAGAGTTGGGTTTGTGACAAGTTGGTATCAGAGCCGAGGTTACATAGGGCTTACCGGTCATGCGCAGGTTTAGTAAAGTCTTGCGGATCGGTACAGAGACATCTGTACTTATCTTCGAGAGATTGCATAACCCTTAAGAAAAATCTCACATTCTTGAATTCTTGTCGTGTGGATCCATTTACACAGCCAAAAGCATAATTCTTTGAGTTCCTTTCATGTATTTGAAAGCACACGCGAGCGCTCGGTATCAGCTGTGCATCGACGACTTGTGATTTCCATGAGTGAGGTGCGAGAGGTAATTTTAGCATGTTGATGGTGGGCCAGTCTGGAGGACTTGACGCCGGATTTTATCTGTGGCTTGACCGTTGAGATTTCATTGTGTGAGCGTGTGTTTGGGGGCTTATATGCCCGTTGGCATCCTTATTGACGTGACTTTATGACTGGATGACTATGTGGTGAGTGTGATTTGAGGGTGAGATGTGTTCACATCGCTTGGTTGTGACAAAAAGGGATGCGCTAGATATGTAGCAAGAACTATTGAGTGTTTGACTTCTGTCTGGAGTTGGCACATGGCCTTGAGTCGTGAGTGTATGGGAAGACCTCTTATGTTGTTCAGTTGTGGAGTGAATTAGATCTTTCTGTTGTGTTATGAGCTTCTGGTGATGTCTTTTGGGTTGATCATTGCCCCAATATCGTTAATGTATTTTATTAGTGGTGCAGCCGTGTTGACACTCCTTTGTTATTGTATTCATTGATGGAATCCTGGCGTATACGCGTAGCCAGGGGTAGCATACTCATTATTTGAGGACGGTATTATAGAGATTGATGGAGGAGAAGCTTTATGAAAAGTTCTCCAAGTGTTAATTTTTGGCTCAGTTCAGTAGCATTCTTGGGGCATGTGGTGTCCAGTGAGGGTATCCATATGGTCAGACAAGTGTGGGTAGAGCTTCTAGAAGCTCAAGGTTCCTTTAACCACCGTTCCAGTGTTTGTTCTGCCATCAGCTTCAAGTTCTTATACCATTTATTGTGATGTCTCGAGGGTAGGCGTTGACTGTGTTTATATGCACAAGGATAAAGTGATTGCGTAATAGCTATGAGTTTCGGAAGGGTATAGAGAGAGATCAGTTTGAGGCTAAGCAGGCGGGGCTTATTTTCGCGGGGTGTCCTAAGGTTGTGTGATCCTTATGTGGTTTTGTAGCAAGTTCTCTTTTACCAATTATAGACATGTAATATTTTACTCTACCCATGATTTTAGACATTTTAGCATTTAAATATTTAGTTTAGGTCTAATATCGTTATTTTAACTAGTTTTGACCTTTTTACTTTATTTTATCACATAAAATAAAAGTCACAAAAATATTTTTCTTTTATTTACCTAATTGGTATTTTATCTAGTTATTTTTAGTCTATCTACATTTCATAAAACTCGAAAAATAGAAAAAAATATAGTTCTACTTTGTTTTCAAAAATATTAGTATTTTGATAGGAATCTTATTTTTGTGATGATTTTAACCTAATCCTAATTTTATTTTTAGTATGATATTTAAAAAATACCAAAAATAGTTTCATATTTTACAAATAATTTAGTTTAATAAATTATATTGATTTTTACATTATGTAGTGTATTTACCTTATATTAAAAGGGATTTAGCTAAAGTTTAGACATTTTTTTAGCTCAATTTTAAGGCCCAAAGTTAAAGCCCATCTATCTTTAACCTTAAAACCTAACCTTAATTCCCTCTATATAAAGAAGACATAAAATCCCTACACCCCTAATTTTAGACCTTCCCCCTTAGAGAAAAAATGGCAGCCTCACCCTAATTCAAAAAGCCTCAAACAACCGCACCCCTTAAGAAAAAAAAGACCTTCATCGTGACCTTCTCTTAGACAAGAGAGAGATCCAGCAATGGAATTCAAAAAGAAAACCAATGCCTCATCCTTTAAATTCGGGTGAATCTTCTTTCCTCTCAAATACACACACACATATGATAGGGAGAGAGTGCACCGTTTCCATCTTCTTTTGGTTCGAATCAGATTATACTATGCTTGAGAGGTCCGTTCGCGTCGAGGTCGAAGTCGAAATTCGCCGGTAAAGGTCCGTGGTATAGGTCCTGGTCACAGTTGATTTTGTACATTAGTTAGAAGCTCCTCTTCATTGTAAGCATTGGAAAATTTCAGCAATAGAGGATCTTCATCTATAAAAGGTCCATTCTTTTCTTCACCACTGTTTCCATTGTTTTTCTTTCACCGTGTTTCCTTCAGATTTGTATATCATATTTTGGTTATCTATGTTCAATGTTTCATTGTTCTGGATTTTGTTTTATTTGATTCGAGTGAATACCAGTTGGTGGTTAATTAATCATTCCATTTCAGCTCATGAAATTTCGAAGGTCGTCTAAATTATGTTGATGGAATTAAACCTCTGTTGCTCGCTTCATTTTTTAAAACTACTGTGCGTTAGATCAAAAAATGGAATTCGAAGCAGGGACTTCGAAAATTAGTTAATATTGATTGATATAGTGGTTGTATATGTGGCTTATTTGTTTTTTTGGGTTAAGATATGAGATTTTGTTTTAGATTAGAAATGGCTCATCTTGTTTCCTTTACTGTAACTTCTACTAGTATATATATTTTATTTTCCTATTTCAATAACTGTCACGACCCAAATTACCCTCTGAACCGTCTTTTGACGGCACCTAGTCTCTACGACTAGGTAAGCATAAAATTTGCGGAAAATAAGGCAAAAAATAATAGAAACAGTAAAGAAGAAGCAATACTATAAAATTTTAGCCGCTCGACATTTAGAGCTTTTACTTTCCCAAAACCCAGAACATCACAAAGTCACAAACTCTGAACTACTGTAGCTCTATACAAAAGAATAAGGAAAATATATCTATATATCTCATATATCTATACTAGAGTAGGAAAGGGACTCGTGAGATCCTGCGGACGCAGCAGAATTACCTCGTGGTCTCCCGAGGAGCTGCTAAGATGCGCCTAGCCACTGTACTGTGTACTGGTACCTGGATTTGCACATGGGGAAAACATGCGCAGGAAAGGGCGTGAGTACTCAACACTTGGTACTCCGAAAGTGCCAAGCCTAACACCAGACAAGTAGTGACAAGGTCAGGTTGAGGCTCTACAGAGTTTTAAAACAAGTCAATTATAAATTTAAAACAGTGAAATATAGATAAGTAATGATAAACAGTATTAATGGAAACTGGAAGAATTAATAACAGAAAGAGTGCCCTCGGCTCAGCACAACATATATCTCAACAACAAATATGCAATGCAGTATAAGGGGAAAGCTCTCGGATCTCAGTCCGTAGTCCCAATTTAAATATGCTATGCAGTACAGGGGGAAATATCCCGGATATCCGTCCATAGTCCCAATTTAAATATGCATTTCAGTACAGGGGGAAAGTTCCCGGATCTCGGTCTGTAGTCCCGATTTAAATATGCAATGCAGAAGTATGTCGGATACGGCTTAATTAAACAGTTCGGGAAAAGCAACAGGCAAAAATAAAGTAAAACTATCTAAGCATAGTGTAACTAGTAGAAAATAAGAGGAAATCAAGTAAGGACAGGTAGGCATGCTTATTCTTAAGCTAACTACTCAGTTAAGACAGGAAAATAGTAATATAGGAATGGAAATGAGTGATGTCATGGAACGAAGAAAGGAATTTTAGCAACAATGATCCTTGTACGCACTCGTAACCTCACGTACACGGCATCTACGTAACAAAATCAGTATAAAAATGCCTAAGGGGAAGTCCCCAACACAGAGTTGGGCAAGCCACTTACCTTGGCTGCGCTAATCAACTCAATACCACGCTCTTGCCACGAGTAACGGACTCCAGGTGGCCCAAATCTATTCAATTCGATTGCATAATGTAAATATCACTTCAAGGGAATAAAAGAGCTAATTATTTCTAAGCTAATACGCGAAATTAGAAAATTCGCCTAAAAAGTCCCCTGGGCCCACGTCTCCAAATAGGGTAAATTATATTTCCCGAACACTCATTCGCTCATGAACTCACTCGAACAAGAATCAACAAAATCGACGTCTAAATCTCCCTAAATCCTCAAATTTCTACTTGGGGAAGTTTTGTCTCAATTCCATGACTTTTCATCCAATTTAATTGATTAGTTTGAGGAAATTGATAGAGATTATTGATATATAGATGGATTAAGGTTAGAAAACGTTACCTATGATTCTCCTCTTCAAATTCCACTGAAAATTTCCAAATCCTGAGCTCTCAGTCGATTTTGGAGTTACGAATTTCAAACCCTCAGATTTTGGTATAACCAGCCCAGGTATTTCGCACCTGCGACCTTGGGATCGCACCTACGGTGCCGCATCTGCAGAAATACAATCGCAGGTGCGGAAGCTCATTAAAAGGCCTGGGGTCGCACCTGCGGTGGCTGGGTCGCAGGTGCGGCTTGGCACCTACGGATATTCTTCCGCGCCTCCGAGTCTGGCCAGCCTGAACTACGTGCGCACCTGCGTGCACCCCCTTCGCGCTTGCGGAAAAACCATCGCAGGTGTGAGACACCGGAACAAGAAATGGTTCAGCTGCTCTTAAACTTCCAAATACACCTGTTGGGCATGCGAAACAACCTCGAGGCCCCCCAGGACCTCAACCAAGCCTACAACTTGACCCTAATACCTTGTTCAAACTTGGTCGAGCCATAAAAACACATCTCATAACATCAAAATCATCAATTATGCATAGATTCAAGCTTAAGAACTTATGAAATCTAGAATTCACACCTGATGCCGAAACACGTCAAAACTCATCCGAATGACCTCAAATTTTTCACACAAATCACAAATGGTATTACGGACCTACTGTCGCTTTCGGAATTCCATTTTGAGTCCGATATCAAAATTTCACCTATCGTCCGAAATCGCCGAAATTCTAACTTTCGCCAATTCAAGCCTAAATCTACAACCGACCTCGAAAACACATTCCGAACACGCTCCTAACCCCGAAATCACCCAACGGAGCTAATGGAGTTGACGAAATTCCATTCCGGATCCGTCTTCACACAACTCTAGCTATGGCCTGAGGCTAAAATCCACATTTGAGGACTATGTGTCAAAAATCACTCTGGATTTCATCACTCAACACTCCGACATGTTCCAATAACATAAAAAGACACGGGAGAAGCAGTTATTAGGGGATCGGGGCACTAACTATCAAAAAGATAGACCAGGTCGTTACATCTTTCCCCTCTTAAGAAAATCGTTCATCCTCGAATGAGTATAGAAACATACATGAAGCCGTGGAAAGATGAGGGTACTGACTTCGCATATCCTGCTCGGTCTCCCAAGTTGCCTTCTTGACTAGTTGACCCCTCCACTGAACCTTAACTGAGCCAATATTCTTCGATCTGAGCTTTCTGACCTACCTGTCCAATATAGCCACATGCTTCTCAACATATGATAGATCCTTGTCCAATTGGACTGAGCTGAAATCCAAAACATGAGTCGGGTTACCGTGATACTTTCGAAGCATGGAGACGTGGAATACCGGATGAACCCCAGCTCGGCTGGGAGGCAGGGCTAGCTCATAAGCAACCTACCCAACATGTCGCATCACCTCAAAATGGCCAATAAATCTCAAACTCAGCTTTTCTTTATTCCCGAACCTCATGATGACCTTCATAGGCGATACCTGAAGCAAAACCCGATCACCAGCCATAAATGCCAAGGCATGAACCTTTCGGTCCACATAACTCTTCTGCCTGGACTGAGCTGTGCGAAGTCTCTCCTGAATCACTTTCACCTTGTCCAGGGCATCCTGGACCAAGTATGTACCCAACAATCGAGCCTCGCCCCACTCAAACCATCCCACTGGAAACCTGCACCGCCTACCATACAAAGCTTTATACGACGCCATCTGAATGTTGTACTGGTAGCTGTTGTTATAAGTGAACTCTGCAAGAGCCAAGTATCGATCCCATGACCCTCCAAAATCTATCACACATGCACGGATCATGTCCTCGAGAATTTGAATCGTACCCTCGGACTGCCCATCTATCTGAGGGAAAGATTTACTCAACTCTACCCTGGTGCCTAACGGCTCTCCGGAACCCTGAAATGAACCGTGTACCTCTGTCTGAAATGATAGATATTGGGATACCGTGGAGGCGAACAATCTCTCTGATATAAATCTCAACCAACCTCTCCGATGAATATGTAGTCAGCACTAGAATGAAATGGGCTGATTTAGTCAGCCGATCCACAATCATCCAAATAATATCGTGCTTCCTCAAGGTCCGAGGAAGTCCAACAACAAAGTCCAGGGTGTTCCGCTCCCACTTCAACNTGAACGGCTCTCCAGAACCGTGAAGTGAACTGTGTACCTCTGTCTGAAATGATAGATATTGGGATACCGTGGAGGCGAACAATCTCTCTGATATAAATCTCAACCAACCTCTCCGATGAATATGTAGTCAGCACTAGAATGAAATGGGCTGATTTAGTCAGCCGATCCACAATCATCCAAATAATATCGTGCTTCCTCAAGGTCCGAGGAAGTCCAACAACAAAGTCCAGGGTGTTCCGCTCCCACTTCAACTCTGGAAGCTCAATCTACTGAAGTAGCCCTCCTGGTATCCGATTCTCACATTTGACTTGTTATCAGTTGAGACACTTGACTACAAACTGCACTGTATCCTTCTTCATCCTTCGCCACCAATAGAGCTGTCTTAGATCCTGGTACATCTTCGCAGTACCCTGATGGATTGAATACCGCGAACATTGGGTCTCCTCAAGAATCAACTCCCGAAGCCCATCTACATTGGGTACACAAATACGTCCTTGCATCGTCATCACGCCATCATCACCTATAGTCACATCCCTAGCATGACCCCATCAAACTCTATCCTGAAGAACGAGAAGGTGAAGATCATCATACTGTCGCTCCCTGATGCGATCATAAAGAGAAGACCGAGAAACCACACAAGCTAACACCCGACAAGGCTCGGAAAGATTCAATCTCACGTACTGACTGGCTAAGGACTGAAAATCTAAGGCTAGAGGTCTCTCAACTGCATAAAGGTATGCAAAACTCCCCAAACTCTCCGCCCAGCGACTCAAGGCATCGCCCACCACATTGGCCTTCCCCAGGTGGTATAATATAGTGATGTCATAGTCCTTTAGAACTCCAACCACCTAGGCTAGCGCAAATTGAGATCCGTCTGCCTCAATATGTGCTGCAAAATCTAGTGATCCGGAAATATCTCATAGGGAACACCATAGAAATAATGACGCCATATCTTTAAGGCGTGAACAATCACTGTCAACTCGAGATCATGAACATGGTAGTTTTTCTCATACACCTTCAACTGCCTGGATGTGTAGGAAATCACCCTACCGTCCTGCATCAACATCGCTCATAGGCCAATCCTCGAAGCATCACAATAGACTGTGTAGGACCCGGAACCGGTAGGCAATACCAACACAGGAGCTGTAGTCAGGGCTGTCTTGAGCTTCTGAAAGCTCTCCTCACAGTCCTAAGTCCATATAAAAGGGGCACCCTTCTAGGTCAGTCTGGTCATGGGCGCTGCAATGGATGAAAATCCCTCCAAGAAATGGCGATAATACCCAGCCAAACCAAGGAATTTGCGGATCTCAACAGTTGAAGATGGTCTGGGCCAACTCTGCACCGCCTCCACCTTCTTCGGATCTACCTTGATCCCATCCGAAGACAACACATGTCATACAACTTCTTCTCCCTCAATGTCTAAAGCACGGTCCTCAAGTGCTGCTCATGGTCCTCCTGGGATCGAGAATATACCAGAATGTCATCAATGGACAAAATGACAAAAGTATCAAGATAAAGGCCGAAATATGTAGTGCATCACGTGCATGAAGGCTGCTGGGGCATTGGTCAGCCCAAATGACATAACAAGGAACTCATAGTGGCCATATCTGGTCTTGGAGGCAGTCTTCGCGACATCCGGCTCCCGAATCATCAACTGATGATAGCCCGAACGCTGATCAATCTTGGAGAACACCCTAGCACCCTGTAAATGGCCAAATAGATCATCAATGCGAGGCAATGGGTACCTGTTCTTCACTGTCACCTTATTCAGCTGTCGGTAGTTAATACACATACACATCGAGTCATCCTTTTTATTTAAAATAACACCGGAGCACCCCAAGGTGATACACTGGTCCTGATGAATCCCCTTTCAAGCAACTCCTGTAACTGCTCCTTTAAATCCTTCAACTCAGGAGGAGCCATGCGATAGGGAGGAATGGAAATAGGCTGAGTGTCTGCAACAAGTCAATGCTGAAATCAATGTCTCTATCGGGCGGCATACCCGGAAGATCAGCTGGAAATACATCAGGATTGTCCCTGACAACTGGAACTGACTCAACTGTAGGGGTCTCAACACTAGCATCTCTCACATAAGCCAAATACGCATCACACCCCTTTTGAACAATACGCTGAGCCTCAAGAAAAGAAATGACTCAGCAGGGAGTATACTCTAAGGAGCCTCACCACTCTATCCTCAGTAATCCTGGCATAACCAGCGTCACGGTCTTGGCGTGACAATAAAGAATAGCATAGTAGGGAGACAACCAGTCCATACCCAATATAACATCAAAATCTACCATAATAGTAATAATAAATAAGCCCTGGTCTCAAAACCACTGATAAAAATCAAACATGACCGATATACACGGTCCACAATAAGAGAATCTCCCACCGGAGTAGAAACATAAATGGGGGAACTCAAAGAATCCCGAGATATCCCCAGATGTGAAGCAAAATAAGAAGACACATACAAATATGTAGAGCCTGGGTCAAATAATACCGATGTATCCCTATGACAAACGAGAACAATACTTGTAATGACTGAATCTGAAGCAATGGCCTTGGATCGGGCTGGAAAAGCATAGTACGTGGCCTGGCCTCCCCTCTAGGGCGACCTCCACCTCGAGTTGCCTGAGGTGGTGGGGTAGCAGCTGGGGTTGGAAGAATAGTTGGGGGGCCTGGTGGATGATATGGAACCTGATAAGTCTGAGGTGGTGCACCCCTCCTCACTCTGGGGCAATCTATGATCACATGACGAGGGTCACCAAACTCAAAACAACCCCTCGGAGGACGTGGCGGATGCTGCTGACTCTGAACTGGCCTGCTGGACTGGCCAGTGATAACACCTCGAGCAGGAGGCACCTGAGATACTGGTGGTGCATAATAAGGCTCCTGAGGTCTAGGAGGAGCTGGAATACCACTGGCTGCTGGGAGAGCTGAATTAACGGGGTGACTCACAAAACCCCTACCATAGCGTGCGCCTGGCGCATGGGCTCCTGAAAAATGACCAGTCTCTCGAGACCTCTTGGCCTCTCTCTCCTCCCTGTCCCGGGCTAACATAGTCTCAATCCTCTGGGCAATACTCACGGCCTGCTGGTTAGTAATATCGGTCTCCAGCTCTCTGTCCATGCTGGTCTGAATACTGGGGTGGAGTCCCTCAATAAAGCGTCGAACCCTCTCTTTGTCAGTGAAACCAAAGCTTGTGCATGGTGAGCCAAACCGTTGTAACGGACTGCATACTCTGACACAGTCATGGTACCATGGCGTAGCTTCTCAAACTTCGCACGCCAAGCATCCGTGAAGCTCTGAGGGACATACTCAAGTAAGAACATCTCGGAGAATTGTGCCCAAGTAAGTGTAGATGCCTCGTCCGGACTACTAAGCTCAAAAGTACGCAACCACTGATAAGCTGCTCCCCTCAGCTGGAAAGCAATGAAAGAAACCCCACTCGTCTCCACAATACCCATAGTGCAGAGAGTGCGATGACACCCCTAGAGAAAACTCAGGGCGTCATCCGAAACAAGTCCGCTGAACTCAGGTGGGTGGTACTTCTTGTACCTCTCAAATCGGAGCTGCTCTGCCTCAGGAACGGCTATCCTAGTCTCCTGCTGAGCTGGAGCTGCTGAGGGCATAGGAATATACTTTGGAACCTGCCCAATATGAACCCTCTGCTAAGGAGTACGGGCTGCGGGAGTTTGTGTCCCTCCCCCATCCTGGGATGTAGCTGGAGCTATCAGAAGTAGCCCGCCTGAGACAGAGTACTGAAGGCACTCAAGAACTGATCCAATGTCTCCTGGAGATCTGGAGTAACAGTAGGGACCTCCTGTGCCCCTCCAACTATAGCTGTTGGGGGATCCTCTGCCTCTGGTCTAGCCGGTGCTAGGGCTGCACCGCATGCTTGTCCTCTGCCCCGGCCCATGCGTCTGGTGGCTCTGACTGGGGGCTCGGGTGCTTGGCATCAGTACGTCCGGTAGGGTACGAACCATCTGCAAGCAAGAATAGAATAGAGTCTAAGAATTTGATGAAAGTAACTAGCAGGATAACGAATTTCAAAGAATTTGATTGTTCTTAACAGTTACATAGCCTCTCAAAGATAGATACAAACGTCTACGTACCGATCCGCGAGACTCCAATAAACCGACTTGTGACTTGTGACTCATATGAACCTAGACGCTCTGATACCAACTTGTCACGACCCGAATTACCCTCCGAACTATCTCATGTCGGCACCTAGTCTCTACGACTAGGTAAGCCTAAAATTTGCAGAAAATAAGGCAAAAAAATAATAGAAACAGTAAAGAAGAAGCAATACTATAAAATTTTAGTCGCTCGGCATTTACAGCTTTTACTTACCCAAAACCCAGGAAATCACAAAGTCACAAACTCTAAACTACTATAGATCTATAAAAAAGAATAAGGAAAATGTATCTATATATCTCTTATATCTATACTAGAGTAGGAAGGGGACTCGTGAGATCCTGCGGACGCAGCAGAATTACCTCGCAGTCTCCCGAGCACCTACTAAGATGCGGCTAGCCGCTGTACTGTATACTGGTACCTAGATTTTCACATGAGGAAAACATGCGCAGGAAAGGGCGTGAGTACTCCACACTTGGTACTCCGTACGTGCCAAGCCTAACCCCAGTCAAGTAGTGAAGAGGTCAGGTTGAGGTTCTACAGAGTAGTAAAACAAGTCAATTATAAATTTAAAAACAGTGAAATATAGATAAGCAATGATAAACAGGATTAATGGAAACTGGAAGAATTAATAACAGAAAGAGAGCCCTTGGCTCAGCACAGCATATATCACAACAGTAAATATGCAATGACGTACAAGGGGAAAGCTCCCGGATCTCAGTCCGTAGTCCCAATTTAAATATGCTATACAGTACAGGGGGAAAGCTCTCGGATATCCGTCCGTAGGGCTAATTTAAATATGCATTTCAGTATAGGGGGAAAGCTCCTGGATCTGGGTCTGTAGTCCCAATTTAAATATGCAATGCAGAAGTATGTCGGATACGACTTAATTAAACAGTTCAGGAAAAGCAACATGCAAGAATAAAGTAAAACTATCTAAGCATAGTGTAACTAGTAGCAAAGTGTAGGCCTGCTTATTCTTAATCTAGCTACTCAGTTAAGACCGGAAAGCAGTAATATAGGAATAGAAATGAGTGATGCCATGGAAGGAAAAATGGAATTTTAGCAACAATGACCCGTGTATGCACTTGTCACCTCACGTACACGACATCCACGTAACAAAATCAGTATAAAAATGCCTAAGGGGAAGTCCCCAACATTGAGTTAGGCAAGCCACTTACCTTGACTGCGCTAATCAACTCAATACCACGCTCTTGCCACGAGTATCCGACTCCAGGTGGCCCAAATCTATTCAATTTGATTGCATAATGTAAATATCACTTCAAGGGAATAAAATAGCTTTTTATTTCTAAGCTAATACGCGAAATTAGGAAATTCGCCCAAAACGTTCCCCGAGCCCACGTCTCGGAATCAGGTAAAAATTATATTTCCCGAACGCCCATTCGCTCATGAACTTACTTGAACAAGAATCAACAAAATCCGACGTCTAAATCACCCTAAATCCTTAGCTTTCTACTTGTGGAAGTTTCATCCCAATTCCATGGTTTTTCATCCAATTTCATTGATTAGATTGAGGAAATTGATAGAGATTATTGATATATAGATGGATTCAGGTTAGAAAACGTTACTTATGATTCTCCTCTTCAAATTCCACTGAAAATCGCCAAATCCCGAGCTCTCAATCAATTTTGTAGTTATGAATTTCAAACCCTCGGATTTTAGGATAACCAGCCCAGGTATTTCGCACCTGCGACCTTGGTATCACACCTGTGGAAACACAATTGCAGGTGCAGAAACTCATTAAAAGGCCTGGGGTCGCACCTGCGGTGGCTCGGTCACAAGTGAGGCTCTGCACCTGCGGATAATCTACTGCGCCTGCGAGTCTGGCCAGCCTTAACTACGTCCGCACCTGCATGCACCCCCTTCTCACTTGCGTGTCCGCACCTACAGAAAAACCATCGCAGGTGCGAGACACCAGAACCAGAAATGGTTCAGCTGCTTTTAAAGTTCCAAATTCACCCGTTATGCATCTGAAAACCCCTCGAGGCCCCCCGGTACCTCAACCAAGCCTACCAACTAACCCTAATACCTTCTTCAAACTTGGCCGAGCCTTAAAAGCACATCTCATAACATCAAAATCATCAATTATGCATAGATTCAAGCCTAAGAACTTATGAAATTTCTAGAATTCACATCCAATGCCGAAAAATGTCAAAACTCATCAGAATGAACTCAAATTTTACACACAGGTCAAAAATGGCATTACAGACCTGCTTTCGCTTTCGGTATTCCATTCCGAGTCCGATATCAAAATTTCACCTATCGTCCGAAATGGCCGAAATTCTAACTTCCGCCAATTCAAGCTTAAATCTATAACCGACCTTGAAAACACATCCTGAACATGCTTCTAACCCCGAAATCACCCAACGGAGCTAACATAGTTGACATAATTCTATTCCGGATCCGTCTTCACACAACTCAAGCTACAGGCTGACTTCAAAGGCTAAAATCCACATTTGAGGACTATGTGTCCAAAATCACTCCGGATTTCATCACTCAACGCTCCGACAAGTTGCAATAACATATAAAGACATGGGATAAGCGGTTATTAGGGGATCAGGATTGTAACTCTCAAAAAGACCGATCGGGTCGTTACATTAACTCAAGTGACTTATAGTTAATTGAACATTAAAAACGAAGGATGGCCACATATAACTATTGAATTAATTATAGTTTCCATAACTATAGGCCTTTACAATAATCTGGTATTAGTAAAAAATAAATAACTTGAACATCGTAGCTTGCTTTAGGCGCAATTAAATAAATTATCGTGACTATGGGTACAGTTCTCGTGGCGTGGTCACATATATGTAACTCCAATATTTTAGTGCACGATGGTGTGACTCGACCCACCCAACATCAAATATTTAAAATAAACATGTCGTAAATCGCGGGTGCATTGCATGTTGCGCGATCTGCAACGTGTACCAAAACAACAAGTGTACGACAATATGACTTGTTCCAACAATAATTTCGATAAATACTAAAAGCGGTTCAAAAGGTTTAAAATGCACAATAGGTTCAAAAAACGTATTTAATCAGATAATTAGGACAATTATTAATAGTTGAGCGACCGTACTAAAACCACGGAACTGGGGAGTGCCTAACACCTTCTCTCGGATTATTAGATCCTTACCCGGTCTTCTGGTTCGCAGACTTTTAACAGAGTCAAAATTTCCTCAATTTGAGATTTTAAAATAAATAACTAGTGTCTCAGAACACAGTAAAACATTTGGGTGGCGACTCTGAAATTAAACAAATAATCCCATTTCGATTATGTCACTTAAATTGGAAAAACTCCCTTATCCCACCCCTATCGGGAAAAAGGAGGTGTGACAACTTTGGCGACTCTGTTGGGGATTAGAACCCAAAAAATCTAGTTCAGTGTTCAGAATTCGAGCTTAGAATAGCTGTTATGATTGGCTTTCATGATTGTCTGATTTTTACGTGTTTGAGCCTAATGTTCTAAATGCTGCTTTGTTTTACCGCTTTGATATTGTATGAACTGTATATAAACTGCTACCAAACCCTTCTTCTCTCTGAGTCTTCTAAATCTTCTGGGAAGCATGAGCTTTACGTGGCTTCTTTTCTGTTAGAGTCATCCTAATTTTAGAACGAGGATCGGACAAGTTGCAAAGCTGGCGAAGCTTCTGTATCCCCGGTACGCTGCCACACCTCAGCTCGAGTTGTCCGCTCGGCTAAGCCAGGACTAGAACAATAAATCCTAAGATTTAAACTTATAATAACATAGCCTCATGCCGAATCCTTAGTAGGAACGTTTTGTTTGCATCACGTGCATTTGACTTAGGGGACTCCACATAGAGGCTGGTCCATCTAGGACAGGTGTACCCAAATTAAAAGACCATCCTGATGCATCTTACGTGCTACTTATGTATCTGTTTGTTTCGACTTACGTGTTGACTGGCTTTTAAAATAGGTAAGTGAAAAGAAAATCAAAAGAAAAAAAAAGAGTGAGAGGTAGGTATCTGAAAAATTTAGAAACTCTGCCAAATTTAAAAAAAAAGATAAAGAAAATAAGTCAAGGTTTTCAAAAAGACATGTTTCCCCTGTTCCGTTAAAACTGGCAGAACTACACGGGTCTGATTCTCACCGGATGTGAGATACGTAGGCAAACCTCATCCGTTCCGGCCCTCAATTTAAAAAATAAAAATAAAAAAAATTTACTTCCTTCTTTAGAAAAGTCTTTCTTTGAGACGACAATTTTCAAAAATCCAAAACTATTTTCCTTTACTTCATACTTTAGAAATGTCTCTCTATGAGTCCCCAATTTTTAAAAAATCCAAAAATATTTTCCTTTACTTCATACTTTAGAAATATCTCTCTATGAGTCCCCAATTTTTAAAAAAATCCAAAAATATCATTACTTCATACTTTTGAAATGTCTCTCCATGAGTCCCCAATTTTTAGAAAATCCAAAAAACAATTTCATTATTATTTAGAATTTTTTCTTTCAAAAATTGAAAAGAAAGTTCAAGATTCAAAAAATATTTTCTTTAGAAGTCTTTCTTTCATAATCATAACATAAAAGTCCAAATATCCAAAAATATTTTTCTTTCTTCTTTAGAAGGTTTTCTTTCGAAATTCACCGGGAATAAAATAATGAAAAAAAAAATCAAAATCAAAAAATATTTTCTTTCTTCTAAATAAGTCTTCCTTTCGAAAATTAAAAACAAAAAAAATTCAAAATTCAAAAAAAGAGTTAATTTATTTCCTTTATTACTGATCTTGCTGAACTACACAAGATCTGATTCATGCGGCGTCATGATACATATGCAACCTGTCACGTCCCAAATTCCAACTCAGGTCGTGATGGCGCCCAACACTGGAGTTAGGCAAGCCAACATCAGTTTACTAGCGAGATTTCTTTACTTATTTAAATATTTAAGTACTTGTTAAGTTTAGATTAAGAAACCATTTAAATAAAACGGTCAAGTGAATACAACTTGGTTAAATGAACTCAGAATATCGTTTCCATCATATGTGGTATAGCAAAAATATTAGAAAACTCACTACGTGTGCCAGGACCTAGTATCACAAGTCCACATGCGACTAGTGGAATATACAAAGTAGACAAAATAAATATACAACTGTGTAAAAAGAGAAGACAAAATATCAAAAGAAATAGAAGAAACTCCACAGTGCTGCTGAGGAACGCCAGAGAGAGCAGCTCACCGTGTAGTCTAATCCAGGAAGTACTCTCACGATCGCGCTCCGGTATGATAACCAGATGCACCAGCCTCAGAA
>ML526052.1:0-15508 GCA_005239535.1 Nicotiana rustica | reverse complement strand
CGAGGCGTACGGCCGAAGTGACCCAAAAATTAAATGTGCACTGCCGAAGGGTCGAATGGCTCGATTCATTGATGCATATGTTACCCCACTCAATTGATCGTGCGACGTGGTTGACATAATATAAGGCTACCCCGCTCACGAATCATACATGTGACACGGGTGCTCGTACACATACACAGAATTATCAGGAAATTCAGGAAATATAGAGTTCACACTTGGAAAAAAAGAATCATGGCAACAACAAGATTTAATGTAACCTTCCATTTTCTCATCCTAGTTTCAAGGATAATAATCGACTAGGAATACATGCCGGGATAAAAGTAAGGCAGATAAGCATGCTTGTGAGTCCTAAAGACTACCCTGCATAACATAGTAGTAGCTACGCACGAACTCTCGTCACCTCATGCGTGTGTAGCCCTCGCAAATAAAGACCATTCAGTCATATATAATTACCTATGGGGACAATTCCCTCTTACAAGGTTAGAAAGGAGACTAACCTCGCGTAGAACCTACTTCCCGGGTCAAGAACGCGCCTGAAACTCCAAACTCTACACCTGAGGACTCGAAACTAGTCAAATATTATATAAATACGTTAATATACACTTAAAAGTATGGAAGTCTCTTACTAGCTTAGCTAATTCATCTTTCTTGAAGAAATCCCTAAATACACCCCCGGGCCCACATGCTCGAATTCCAGAAATTTTCGAAGAAAACACTCACCCATAGCCTAAGGATCGGAAATATATAGTTTTTACATGATTTCATGGTAGAAAAGTGGTGAAATTCCCTAAAGTTCATCAACCCTAGGTTTTCACCCTAACCCCTTTGATTTCCACTAATTATGTGTTAATCTACGTAAGATATAGTGTAATTATCTAACATTTAAATTGAAATTACTTACCTTTTAGTAGCTAGGCCTAATACCCGCTTGAAAGCTCTCAAAATCGCCAATGAAGGAGAAGAAAAATGGTTAAGTCACGAATTAAATGGGCTAACTGCCTTCAGTGACCTCGCACATGCGGCTTGAGGACCGCACCTGCGGTCCCGCACGTGCGAGCCATTGGTCCACCTGCGGATTTTTGGCAAGGAGCCTGGGGATCGCACCTGCGGTAGGAATTCCGCACCAGCGTACCCGCTCCTGCGGAGAAGGGTCTGCACCTGCGAAAGTAGGACTTTCCTCCTGGGAATCGCACGTGCGAGGTCTCGACCGCAGGAGTGGTCTCGCACCTGTGATCTGGGCAACGGCACCTGCGGTCACACTAGACCTGGTGCACCAGCAGTTGCAACTACTGGTTTTATGCCCCGTTTGGTGTCCGGGAGGAACCTGGGCCCACCCGAACCCCCGTAAAATTATACCAACAAGTCCTAAATTACATTATGGACTTTCTCGAGCCTTCAGAACACCCAAAACAACACTAAAACACGAAATCGCTCCTCAAAACCCCCTAGAATCAAACATAAGGATTTTTAAGTTCTTGAATTCGGTTCAATTCGCCGAACCAACCTATACTACTCGGAATGACACCATATTTTGCAAGAAAGTCATAAACGACATAACTGAACTATTCCTGGTCTCGGAATTCCTTTCGAACCTCGATAACTCAAAAACACGTTGCAAACCAAATTATGAACTTAAGGAAACTCTATTTTCGCTATTTAGCATCGAAACGCTCCCGCATCATCCAAGACCCATTCTGGACATATGCACCAGTCCGAAATCATCATACGAGGCTACTAGAATCGGTGAGACTCAATTCCGAGGTCGTTTACTCTGAATGTTGACCAAAGTCAAACTTGGCCTTAAAAGCCAAATCTTAAGGAACCAAGTTTTCCTATATTACCCTATACACTTCCGAATCCCGAACCACCCGTCCCCGCAAGTCATGAATCACCGAAAGCCGCTACGGGAAGTCTTATTTAGGGGAACGGGGTCCGAATACGCAAAACGACCGGCCGTGTCGTTACATTCTCCACCTCTTAAACAAATGTTCGTCCTCGAACGGGTCTAGAATCATACCTGAAGTTCTAAATAAGTGTGGATATCTGCTCTGCATGTCCTCCTTGGAAACCCAAGTTGCCTCCTCAACTGGTTGGCCTATCCACTGAACATTCACCGCAAAAACTCTCTTGGACCTCAACTGGTGGTCATGTCTGTCAATAATGGCAACTGGCTCCTCCTCGTAGCCCAACCTCTCATCCAACTGAATAGTGCTGAAATCAACCAAGTGAGAGAAGTCGGCGCGATATCTCCGGAGCAGGGATACATGAAAGACCGGATGAACTCCCGATATGTGGGGAGGTAGCGCAAGCTCATAGGCAACCTCTCCAACATGCCTCAATACCTCGAAAGGACCTATAAACATCGGGCTCAGCTTGCCTTTCTTCCCGAATCTCATAATGCCCTTCATTGGCGAAACCTTCAGCAGGACCTTATCTCCCTCCGTAAATGACACATAACGTGCCCTCTGATCCGCGTAACCTTCTGTATGGACTGTGTTGTGCGGAGCCTTTCCTGAATCAACTTCACCTTCTTCAAGGCATCTCTCACTAGGTCCGTGGCATATAAATTAGCCTCGCCAGGATCAAACCACCAGATAGGAGAACGGCATCGCCGACCATCTAAAGCCTCAAATGGAGCCATCTCAATGCTGGACTGATAACTATTATTGCAAGAAAACTCGGCCAAAGGAAAGAACTGGTCCCACTGACCCCCAAAATCAATCACACGTGCTCTAAGCATGTCCTCTAATATCTGAACCATACGCTCCGACTGACCATCAGTCTGCGGGTAAAATGTTGTGCTGAGGTCTATCTAAGTACCCATCATTTTGTGCAATGCTCTCCAGAAGTGCGAGGTGAACTGAGGACCTCGATCTGATATAATGGATACCGACACACCATGCAACCGGACTATCTCTCGAATGTAAATCTGGGCTAGCCTCTCAGAAGTATACGTAGTACTCACCGAAATAAAATGTGCCGATTCGGTCCATTTATCCACAATGACCCAAACCGCGTCAACCTTCCGCAAGGTCTGAGGCAACCCAACCACGAAGTCCATAGTGATGTGCTCCCACTTCCACTCAGGAATGGGCATCTGCTGAAGTAGGCCTCCGGGCCTTTGGTGCTTACACTTAACCTGCTGGCAGTTAAGACACCTAGCCACATACTCCACAATGTCTTTCTTCATTCGCTTCCACTAGAAATGCTGCCTCAGGTCACGATACATCTTCGTAGCAGCAGGATGAATAGAATACCGTGAATTGTGCGCCTCCTCTAGAATCCTCTGCCTCAAGCTATCAACATTTGGAACAAATAACCGACCCTGAAGTCTCAGAACACCATCCTTGCCAATAGTAACCTACTTGGCACCACCCTGAACCACTGTCTCTCGTACCTCTTCCAAGCATGGATCATCATATTGTTGAGCCTTAATCCCCCCCAATAACGAATTCTGAGCAACTAAATGTGCAAGGACTCGACGAGGCTCTGAAAGATCTAATCTCACCAAGCGATTAGCCAGGGACTGCATGTCCAAGGCTAGAGGTCTCTCCTCCGCTGCAATGAAAGCCAAACTACCCATACTCTCCGCCTTCCTGCTCAAAGCATCTGCTACTACATTAGCCTTACCTGGATGATAAAGGATGGTGATATCATAATCCTTCAGTAACTCAAGCCACCTGCGCTGCTTCAAATTAAGATCCCTCTAATTGAACAAGTGCTGCAAACTGCGGTGGTCTGTATAAACCTCACAAGACACCCCATATAAGTAATGCCTCCAAATCTTATGAGCATGGACAATCGCTGCCAACTCCAAATCGTGCACTGGATAATTCTTCTAATGAATCTTCAGCTGGCGTGAAGCATAAGCAATAACTCTCCCTTCCTGCATCAACACACACCCCAAGCCAACACGTGAAACATCACAATACACTATATACATCCCAGAATCAGAAGGAAATACCAGAACTAGTGCCGAGGTCAATGACATCTTGAGCTTCTGAAAGCTCTCCTCACACTCATCGGACCACTGAAATGGAGCATTCTTCTGAGTAAATCTGGTCAATGGGGCTGCAATGGATAAAAAACCCTCCACAAATCGCCGATAGTAGCCTGCTAGACCCAAGAAACTCCTAAACTCAGACATGGACAAAGTAACCATCTTGCCATGGAAATCACGATGGCATGATGAGGAGATAGCCAATCCATGCCCATGATAATCTCAAAATCAACCATATCGAGCAATATGAGTTCCACTCTAGTCTCGAACACACATAATGTGATCACGCGAGACCGATAAATTCGGTCTAACACTACATAATCACCAACGGGAGTGGATACATATATAGGAGAACCCAAGGACTCACGAGGAGCATCCAGAAAACAAGAAAACAAGGTTGACACATATGAATAAGTAGATCCTGGGTCAAATCGCACTGATGCCTCTCTACTACATACTGAAATAATACCTGTGATCGTTGCATCTGCTCCGGTTAGAATGGCGTAGTGTCTTGCTGGAGTACCTGAAGACTAACCTCCGGTAGACTGAATAGGAGCTAGCTGAGCTCCCCCTGCCTGGCCTCCACCTCTGGGATGATCTCTACTGGCCTGCCCTCCATCTCTAGATGGACGGGGTGCCGGTGCTGAGAATGCTGGTTGGTAACACTGCTGAATAGCCTTGCCCTTAATCCCGGGGAAAGTCCTCTTCATATGTCCTGAATCCCCACACTCATAACACCTCGCTGGAGGCATGGCCTGCTCCCCTGAAGATGAACCCTGAATAGCCGGGGCACGATGAGAACTCTCTGGCATGGCACTGAAGTAAGGACTAAGAGACCCCTGATGACCTAAATACCTACCGGAGGGACCTTGAATGGCTGGTGGGCGGTAAGAACTCTACGGCATGGCACTGAAATAAGGTCTCACTGGAGCATNGGCACTGAAGTAAGGACTAGGAGATCCCTGATGACCTAAATACCTATCGGAGGGACCCTGAATGGCTAGTGGGCGGTAAGAACTCTCCGGCATGGCCTGAAATAAGGTCTCACTGGAGCATCACGAGGAGGTGGTGGAGGAGCTGAATATGGAGGCCTGCTGGGCTGGCCTCTACCGAACTGACCTTTACCCCTGGCTGGGGCACCTCTGAAATCTCCAAAAAATCTAGCTCTCTTGTCCTGCTAACCCTGCTCTCTGCCCCTCAATCAGTAACCCTCAGTCCGGCGAGCTATCTCGACCATAAGATGATAAGGAGTACCCATCTCCACCTCTCGGGCCATGTTGGACCTAATACGAGAGTGTAGCCCATGTACAAACCTCCGCACTCTCTAAGCATCAGTAGGAAGAATCATAAGGGCATGGCGGCACAACTCTGAAAACCTGGCCTCGTAGTCTGTCACCGACATCTGTCCCTGCTCCAGCTGCTCAAACGGGTACTGCAACTCTTCCCTCTCGGAGGGTGGAATATACCTGTCCAGAACAACTGAGTGAACTGCTCGCATGTGATAGTAGGGGAACCTGCTGGCCTACCAAGGATAAATGACTGCCACCATCTGCGGGTCCTGCCCTCAAGCTGAAAGGTAGCGAAGTCGACTCCATGGGACTCCAAAATCCTCATGTTGTGCAGTCTGTCCCTGCACCTATCAACAAAGTCCTAGACATCCTCGTCTTTCTCACTTTCGAAGATAGGATATCAAGTAGCTTCTGCGGATCCCCGTTCGCAGCCGGTCTGAGCTCTGGTGCTGCTACCACTGGCTGTGCTCCACCCACGGGCAAAGTACCCGGAGTCTGATATACCGCCGCTGCATGACCTGCGACCTGGGCGATAGGGGTCTGAACTCCCCCTCCCGCATGAGAAGTGGCAGGATCTGCTGGAAATAAACCAGCCTGCGTCATAGTGTCCATGAACCATATCATACGACCCATGATCTCTAGAAAGCCCGGTGCAGTCATGAAATCTGATGGGGCAGGATCTGCTTGAGGCACCTCGTCCTGATCCTCGAGGATAGGATCCTTTGAGGGTGCTAATGGAGCAACTCCGGGATGCCCTTGTCCCCTACCTCGGGCCGGTTCCCTCCCTTGGCCTCTGCCACGGCCTCGGACGGCGGGGGTAGCGACATCTCCCGGGTCTGGAATATCAGCTACCCGAGTCCTCACCATCTGTGAGAGAATAGAATAATGAGATTTAGTAAGACCATGAACTGCACGATAGAATAAGAATAAAGAGAGGTTTATTAACACCCTATAGCCTCCCAAAGATAAATACAGACTTCTCCGTATCGATCCTCAAGACTTTACTAGGTTTGCCTGTGACTTGTGAGACCTACGTGAACCTAGAGCTCTGATACCATGTTGTCAGGACCCAAATTCCAACTCAGGTCGTGATGGAGCCCAACACTGGAGTCGGGCAAGCCAACATCAATTTACTAGCGAGATTTCTTTACTTATTTAAATATTTAAGTACTTGTCAAATTTAGATTTAGAAATGATTTAAAGAAAATGGTCAAGTGAATCCAACTTGGTTAAATGAACTCAAAATATCGTTTCCATCATATGTGGTATAGCAAAAATAGTAGAAAACCCACTACGTGTGCCAAGACCTAGTGTCAGCAGTCAATAGGCGACTAGTGGAATATACAAAGTAGAAAAATAAATATACAACCGTCTGAAAGGAATAGACAGAAATATCAAAAGAAATAGCAGAAACTCCACAGTGCTGATGAGGAACGTCAAAAAAAACATCTCACCGTGTAGTC
Organism: Nicotiana rustica; assembly: GCA_005239535.1. NCBI lineage: Eukaryota > Viridiplantae > Streptophyta > Magnoliopsida > Solanales > Solanaceae > Nicotiana > Nicotiana rustica. Next base: position 8,756 of record ML526052.1, on the reverse strand, counting down.
TAATCCAGAAAGTACTATGCTGATCGCGCTCCGGTATGATAACCAGATGCACCAGCCTTAGAACCTGTACAATTAAGTACAGAAGCGTAGCATGAGTACATATAAACAAATATGTACCTAGTGAGTATCCCTTTTAAACTCAAAGAAGTAGTGATGAGAGGTAGACGTATTACTCACTAGGGTCATTAGCAATGATATAAATAAACAGGTTTAATCAGGATTAGCAATCATGGAAATCAAGTAGAGATGGAATATCAAGTATGTGAACTACCACCTGCCACAAGTGCCAAATAACAACATTAATAAAAGTTCCAAGTCCCCTACCACATAGAACAATTCATTTGACAATATTAATAAGACTCTCAGTCAAATACATAGCATATAGTATGCCGAGGCGTACGGCCGAAGTGACCCAAAAATTAAATGTGCACTATCGAAGGGTCGAACGGCTTGAACCATAGATGCATCTATTACCCTTCTCGTGAATCGATCGTGCGACGCGGTTGACATAATATAAGGCTACCTCAGTCACAAATCATACATGCGACATGAGTGCTCGTGAAGAAATCCCTAAATACACCCCTGGTCCCACATGCTCGGATTCCGGAAATTTTCGAAGAAAACACTCACCCATAGCCTAAGGATCATAAATATATAGTTTTCCATGATTTCATGGTAGAAAAGTGGTGAAATTCCCTAATGTTCATCAACCCTAGGTTTTCACCCTAACCCCTTTGATTTCCACTAATTAGGTGTTAATCTACCTAATATTTAGTGTAATAATCAAACATTTAAATGGAAATTACTTACCTTTTAGTAGCTAGGCCGAATACCCTCTTGAAAGCTCTCAAAATCGCCAACGGAGGAGAAGAAAAATGGTTAAGTCCCGAATTAAATGGGCTCAGTGCCTTTAGTGACCTCGCACCTGCGGCTCGAGGACCACATCTGCGAGCCATTGGTCGCACCTGCGGTTTTTTGACAAGGCACCTGCGGTCGCACCAGACCTGGTGCACCAACAGCTGAAAATGCTGGTTTTTGGCCCTGTTTGGTGTCCGGGAGGAACCTGGGCCCACCCGAACCCCCGTGCAATTATACCAACATGTTCTAAATCACATTACGGACTGGCTCGAGCCTTCGGAACACCTAAAACAACACTAAAACTCGAAATCATTCTTCAAAACCCTCTAGAATCAAACTTAAGAAAGTCATATACTACATAACAGAACTATTCCCGGTCTCGGAATTCCCTTTCAGACCTTGATAACTCAAAAACACATTGCAAACCAAATTATGAACTTAAGGAAACTCTATTTGGTGTCGAAACGCACCCGGGTCATCCAAGACCCATTCCGGACATACGCACCAATCCGAAATCACAATAGGAAGCTAGTGGAATAACTGAAACTCGATTCCGAGGTCGTTTACTCCAAATATTGGCCGAAGTCAAACTTGGCCTTAAATGCCAAATCTTAAGGAACTAAATGTTCCGATATTAGCCTATACACTTCCGAATCCCGAACCACCCGTCCCCGTAAGTGATGAATCACTGAAAGCCGCTATGGGATGTCTTATTTAGAGGAACGGGTTACGGATACGCATAACGACTGGTCGTGTCGTTACATTCTCTGCCTCTTGAACAAACGTTCGTCCTCGAACGGGTCTAGAATCATACCTAAAATGCTGAATAAGTGTGGATATTTGCTCCGTATGTCCTCCTCGGACTCCCAAGTGACCTCCTCAGCTAGTTGGCCTCTCCATTGGACCTTCACCGCAGAAACTGTCTTGGACCCCAAATGGCGGTCCTGTCTGTCAATAATGGCAACTAGCTCCTCCTTGTAACCCAACCTCTCATCCAACTGAATAGTGCTGAAATCAACCAAGTGACAGAAGTCGGCGCGATATCCCCGGAGCATGGATACATGAAAGACCGGATGGACTCCCGATAAATGGGGAGGTATAGTAAGCTCATAGGTAACCTCTCCAACACGCCTCAATACCTCGAAAGTACCTATAAACATCGGGTTCAGCTTGCCCTTCTTCACGAATCTCATAATGCCTTTTATTGGAGAAACCTTCAGCAGAACCTTATCTCCTCCATAAATGAAACATTGCCCTCTGATCCGCGTAATTCTTCTGTCTGGACTATGCTGTGCGGAGCCTCTCCTGAATCAACTTCACCTTCTCCAAGGCATCTCTCACCAGGTCCGTGCCATATAACTTAGCCTCGCCAGGCTCAAACCACCCGATCGGAGAATGACATCGCCGACCACATAAAGCCTCAAATGAAGCCATCTCAATGCTGGACTGATAACTATTATTGTAAGCAAACTCGGCCAAAGGCAAGAACTGGTCCCACTGACCCCCAAGACACATGATCTGAGCATGTCCTCCAATATCTGAACTGTACGCTCCGACTGACCATCAGTCTACGGGTGAAATGTTGTGCTGAGGTCTATCTGAGTACCCATCTCTTTATGCAATGCTCTCCAGAAGTGCGAGGTGAACTAAGGACCTCGATCTGATATAATGGATACTGGAACACCATGCATAAATACATCCGAGGACTCAAAACTAGTCAAATATTATATAAATACGTTAATATACACTCAAAAGCATGAAATTCTCTTACTAGCTTAGCTAATTCATCTTTCTTGAAGAAATCCCTAAATACATCCCCGGGCCCACATGCTCGGATTCTGGATATTTTCGAACAAAACACTCACCCATAGCCTAAGGATCATAAATATATAGTTTTTCCATGATTTCAAGGTAGAAAAGTGGTGAAATAACCTAAAGTTCATCAACCCTAGGTTTTCACCCTAACCCCTTTGATTTCCACTAATTAGGTGTTAATCTATCTAATATTTAGTGTAATAATCAAACATTTAAATGGAAATTACTTACCTTTTAGTAGCTAGGCCGAATACCCTCTTGAAAGCTCTCAAAATCGCCAACGGAGGAGAAGACANCACTGCCTTCAGTGACCTCGCACCTACGGCTCGAGGACCGCACCTGCGAGCCATTGGTCGCACCTGCGGATTTTTGGCAAGGAGCCTAGGGATCGCACCTGCGTAGGAATTCCCCACCAGCGAACTCGCTCCTGCGGAGAAGGGTCTGCACCTGCGAAGATAGGACTTTCCTCCTGGGAGTCGCACATGCGAGGCCTCGACCACAGGAGCGGTCTCGCACCTGCGATCTAGGCAACCGCACCTGCGGTCACACCAGACCTGGTACACTAGCAGATAAAACTTCTGGGAGGCACCTGGGCCCACCCGAACCCCCGTGCAATTATACCAAAAAGTCCTAAATCATATTACGGACTTGCTCAAGCCTTTGGAACACCCAAAACAATACTAAAACTTGAAATCACTCCTCAAAACTTCCTAGAATAAAATTTAAGAATTTTCAAGTTCTTGAATTCGGTTAAATACGCCGAACCCACCTATACTACTCGGAATGACACCAAATTTTGCAAGCAAGTGATAAATGACAAAATAGAACTATTCCCAGTCTCAAAATTCCGTTCGGACCTAGATAAATCAAAAACACGTTCCAAACCAAATTATTAACTTAAGGAGACTCTATTTTCGTTATTTGGCATCGAAAAGCTCCCGGGTCATCCAAGACCTATTCCGGACATACACACCCGTCCGAAATCATCATACAAAGCTACTGGAATCGGCAAAACTCGATTCCGAGGTCGTTTACTTTGAATGTTGACCGAAGTCAAACTTGGCCTTAAAATCCAAATCTTAAGGAACCATGTATTCCTATATTACCATATACACTTCCGAATCCCGAACCACCCGTCCCCGAAAGTTATGAATCACTGAAAGCCGATACGGGAAGTCTTATTTAGGGGAACGAGGTCTGAATATGCAAAACGACCGGTCGGGTCGTTACACAACCCACATCAGGTTCGTTCGAATGACTTTTGAAAAAAAAGTGAAAAAAAATCAATCAAAAAATAATGATAATAATAAGGACCTACTGAGTCCATTCTAACGTGTCTTTTCTTTTTAATTGTGAAGAAAGTTTGGGGTGGTCGATTTGTGCTAAGGTGACAACACAAAGTTGTTACGAGCAGTCATAAAACTCAGGATCAGAGGGTTCAACAAGAGTCTACTGTGGTTGAGGAAAATAGAGTACTAAAACAGAAAATGACCGAAATGTGTCAAGCATGGGCCAATAGCCAAGGGTTGCCCTTTTCTTTTCATGGTTTCCTAGAGTTCACACCCATCTCGACTTGTACTATTCCGGCCTCATTGTCTGATCAATCCTATCCACCTGGGTTTAGTCTTTATCCCAACTGTACGACCACAGCTGGAACTCTAGTTGCATATTATCAAAGTTTTCCATTGACAACCAATCAGACAATCGCTGCTGTTATGCATGCCTTCATTGTCCCACAACCAACAATGGTACAGAAGAACACTCATGAGTCACAATTTGCTACCCAACAAGAACAGTACCACTCTCCTGAGTACCACTCATACTTATTTAATCTTCCTGCAAAGATTGAGAAGCCTACCCGAAAGATGGCACACGATGAAATGACCCAAAGAGTGAATAGCTTAGAATGAGAGTTGAAAAACATACAAGGATTGGCAGGTCAGAAGAGTATTGCCTTCAAGGATCTATGTATGTTCCTTGATGTTCGTTTTCCATGGTGGACATGGAGACCCCATAGCTCACCTGAAAAGGTATTACAATCAGCTAAGAGGTGCAGAATGAAATGAAGAATTACTAATGGCTTATTTTGGGGAAAGACTTACGGGGGTAGCCTTTGAATAGTTTACTGATCAAGACACATCTGGCTGGTATGTCTGGGATGACATGAATTAGGCCGTTGTCAAACAGTTCCAATACAACATCGACATTGCCCCGGACAGCAATTCCCTTTCAAACCTGAAGAAGAAACCAACTTAAAGTTTCAGGGAATATGCCATTAAATGGAGAGAGCAAGCGGCTAGAGTTAAGCCACCCATGGATGACCACGAGCTAATCACTGTATTCCTTCAGGCTCAAGAACCAGATTATTTTTAAAACATGATGTGCGCAGTTGTAAAATCCTTCTCGGAAGAAATTAAAATGGGAGAAATGGTTGAGAATGGTATTATGACTGGCAGAATTATAAGCCAAGCAGTCTCAAAGCCGCAACCTAGGCTGTCCAAATTGAATCTGGTAATTTTAGTGACATGAATGAGAAGGATGGAGAAACCATGATGACATCAGGGTCGAGAAGAGGTGCTAGGAGAACATCCCAAAAGTATGACCAACCTCGTCTGATTTCCGATGATTCCCCTGAGCACTACTATCCACCTCAGAACCCACAATAATTTTTTGCTCCACCTGAGTATGTTTTCCAGCCACCAAGACACTCTAGAAGGCGAGCACCAGCATCGCAAAGTCCCCGTCAGTCTCCACCAAATTTTCAAGTGCCCTATAACCCATATCCAAGCAAGGGATATAGAGGGGAACAGAGGTTGAACGTTAATTTTACACCAATAGGAGAGTCTTATGCAAGCTTGTTTGAGAAATTAAAGCATTATGACTTGATTGCACATGTTCCTCCAAATCATGTGGACCCACGTGCAAGAAGCTTTGACCCTTATAAAACGTGTGAATACCATTCTAATGCCTAGGGGCATGATGTTGAAGGTTGTCGGGATTTGAAAAGAGAAATAGAAAGGATGATCCAGGAAAATCTGATTGTGATCACAAACAGTGACACCCAAAATTTCACGCAGAATCATTTACCTACACATAATGATGCACACTTTGTGGGGATGATGCGTGGTGACAGGGAGTATGAGAATCCTCTGGGGAACTTGCAGACTGAAGTTAATGATTTTGAAATTGGAGAAAGCTCTGCTGATTGTGATGAGCAAATTCGTGGCTAAATGTCAATCTTTGCAATTGAAAAGTCATTCCCTCCTTACTAGGAATGAATAATGGTAGCTTGTTTTGATTTTTTTTCTATTATCTGGGTTATTTCAGGGTTGTGACCCAGATTTTATTTTTTTATTTAGGCAAACCTTCCATCCTTCACTCAATGAAATACAATTTGTCCTTTTGTGTCATTCCATGCTTAGTTCTTTTCTCGCTAGTTTTACTGATCTGACATGCATGCGGAAATTTTGGCCAGATCTTAAAAACCTAATTTAGTCTTGAATGAGATAAGTAAGAAAGAGACACTTTTGAGGATGAATAAAGATTTGAGATACTTTGGAACTAAGGTCGAGTAAATTTTACCTATAAATCATTGTGAAGATCGGGCTTGAGGATGTTCAATCAATTGAAGCTTGGTCGAAAGTTTGGCATTAATGGATGAAAAGTGTCTTTCGACCATGACACACCAAGAAGATAGACATGTTCTTCAATGCTATGATCGCAAAAAGATAACATGTTTTGGCGTTCTCGAGGCTGGGGGCCCTTTTTCTTCTATCTAAACACTTTATACACTTCTCTACCCCTTTTGAGATGGTTTCATTTTTCTTTGACCGCCCTCTTTTCGAATCAACTTTAGAGTAAAAATTCAAAAAAAATGGAAAGAAAGGTTCATGTCCAAAGAGTACAAACTGCGGCAGTTCTTAGAAGTCAGGTAAACGGAAAAAGAAGAAAAGACACTCAAAGGTCCATGCCCTAAGAAAATAAAAGCTTGGGCAATTTATTTTGACAAAAAAAAAAAAAGTAGAAAGAAAGAAAAATGAAATGAAAAAAAAAGAAAAAGGAAAAGACAAATAAAACAAAAGAAAGACAAAGACAAAATATAGTTAGGTTAGACGTTTGAACTACGTTAGACCTGATTCTGTTTAAAAAAAGGATACGTAGGTAGCTTTACACGGTTCGGTCCAACCAAATAAGGGTAAAAACAAATCCAAGAAAATCCCTAGTAGCAAAAACAGGCGCAGAAATTTTATTTCACTTTTAAAAGGAGATTCCAAGAGTTGTAAGTCTATAACCCCTCATTTTGAGTCTACTTTAAGCCTTCATGCCGACCGTCCTTTCCAACCCTATCCAAAAACCTTCCAAATAAAGATCTCCCGATATGCCTTCAGGAATGCCAAGAGATGCACGCAATGAGAAACGGTTGTCATGCGACATAGAACACTGTCAAGTTGCTCACAAAAAAAAAAAAAAAAATGAGAGAGTCCTACTAGTGAAAATCCTCACGGGCACTCTAGGGCGGCAGTAAGAAGAGATAAATAAATGAGAGAGACTTGTTGGTGAAAACCTCTCGGGGCACCACTAGTCGATAGTGAGTCCTGAAGGTGATGTGAAGAATTGACATAAACAAACATGACTTCAAAGGTCATATGAATGGTAAAAGGAAAGGTTAGATTAATTTGATAGATCAGCCGTTAGGTCCAAAATGCATGTCATGATCATTAAGGCTAGTTACCACAAAAAAAAAAAAAAAATTAAAATTAAAACCTCTTCCTTATGTCCTTCTGAAAGATGCATTGCTTGTTAATACTTTTTTCTTTGCATCATTGTGTCCTTCATTCTGAGTCAGTCCTTGTCAAAATAAGCAAGAAAGGATTTCAAAATCTGCTATCAGCTTTTCAGTTGCACAAAGTGAATTTGGCCAACACACTCAGTTGCTACAGTCAACATGCATTGAGGATTCATGCAAAGGCTCTCCCCAGAAGATTCTTGTTAGCCTACTTGGCTAAAGCAAGCAAATATAACCTCAAGGTTAATCAGGGATTCTCTGTAGTACCGAAAAATGACTATGAAGTGTGCACATCATGCAAAAGGCTCTTACCAGTTGTGATTCTCCCTGACAGACAAGTTGCTCCAAAAGTAAAAGTCATTCAAGACATCAAAAAAAGTTATCCAAGAAAAGAAATCTCTTTCTGATATAAGGGTGATTGAGCCACAAAACACAAATGGCACTGAGAGCGGAAAATCATGGTTAACACAGAAAGTAAAGGTCCCTTGTAAGCAACAACAGAGTCTCCCAGCAGTGCAGCCAACTACTAACGTAGTCGTTCTTTCAAAGGTTGGATGATCACAAAACCAGGCTGCCAAAGAAATCAAGGCCACAAACTGACCACCACTTTCAAACTAACAAATTTTTCTTTGTTTGAAATAGGAACAAAGCAGTGCAAGGAAAGTTGTTCAACAAAAAAAAAACAATAAATGAAAATAAAAATAAAAGGAAGACAAGAGAAGAGCCGAGAAATGGGAGTTTCTCAAATCTTTGCCTTTATTTGTCTTGCTAAGTGTGCATAAATTTCGCCATTTCTCTTCACATTCTTCCTCCTAGGGTAAGACATCCTAGTCTGATGGATTTTCCTTCCAATCAAGACCTAGTCTGATGAATTTTCTCCTAGGATCGAAGTCTGATGACGGACCCCATATTTAGCTAAAAGGTTATTCAACAACTGATTGCAAAAATGGGTTCCTCCTTCATCACTAATAAAGGCCCGCGGAGTGCCAAATCTGGAGAATATATTCTTCTTCACAAACGCAGCGAAAACCATGGTGTCATTGGTCGGCAATGCAATAGCCTCCACCCATTTCGACACGTAGTCAACTGCCAGCAAAATGTATTTATGTCCCCTGGATGATGGGAATGGACCTATAAAGTCTATCCCCCATACATCAAAAATCTCTACCTCCAAGATATTATTCAAAGGCATCTCGTCCTTCCATGTTATCGTTTCTGTTCTCTGGCACTGGTTACAGTTTTTAACAAATGTATGGGCATCTTTGAATAGTGTTGGCCAAAAGAACCTAGATTGTAG